>CAUYON010078208.1:0-18016 GCA_963573935.1 Arctocebus calabarensis | reverse complement strand
GCTATGGCATCACAGCTCACAGCAACCTCCAATTCCTGGGCTCAAGCGAGTCTCCTGCCTCTGCCTCCCAGGTAGCTGGGACCACAGGCGCCTGCCACAACGCCCGGCCATTTTTTGGTTGCAGCTGTCATTGTTGTTTGGTGGGCCCAGGCTGGATTCGAACCGCCAGCTCAGTTTTACGTGGCTGGCGCCTTAGCCTGTTGAACCACCTGCACCGAGCCAAATTTTCTTAAATTTTCTAAAGGGGATTACAAATGCTTTGTTTCACCAAATAAAACATTTGGTGAAATGTTTGGTGAAATAGATGGGAGATTATATTAACACCTAGCAAACAAAATATATATTAATATTATAGTATCATTTCCTAGCCTTTTTTTTTTTTTTTTGAGACAGAGTCTCACTTTGTCACTCTTGGTAGAGTACTTGGTGGTGTCATAGCTCATAGCAACCTCAAACTCTTGGACTCAAGTGATTCTCTTGCCTCAGCCTCCCAAGTAGCTGCGACTTACAGGTGCCTACCAGAACACATGGTTATTTTTATTTTTATTTTATTTATTTATTTTCAGACAGAGTCTCATTATATCCCTCGGTAGAGTGCCATGTCTTGGACTTACGCGATCCTCTTATCTCAGCCTCCCAGGAGCTGGGACTACAGGTGCCTTCCACAACCACAAAATGTTTTTTTTGTTATTGTTGTTTAGCAGGCCTGGGCTGGGTTCGAACCCACCAGCCCTAGTGCATGTGGCTGGCACCCTAACCACTGAGCCACAGGTGCTGAGCCAGCCTGGCTATTTTTAGAGACAGGGTCTCACTCTTGGTCAGGCTGGTGTCAAACCTGTGAGCTCAGGCAATCCACCCACCTCAGCCTTCCAGAGTGCTAGGATTATAAGCGTGAGCCACTATGCCCGGCAGATTTTCCTGTCCTTTTCAACAAAAATATACTTTACACTTTCAGTTATAGGGGTCATTTGAGTCATTTCTAGTACATTCAGGGATCCAACTGATCTGGAGACAAAACCATACCCCAACCACTAAGGAAACTGTTTTGACCGATACTAGTTTCCATGTGTCTTAAAGCATTCAGAGTAAAATGGCTGGTTAAAGTACTAGGCTTAAAAATATTTATTCTATCTGTGCCCTTTACCCTGTCTTTTGAACTAGCAGTTTTATTTTCATCAGGATGGTTAAAAGCAACTAAAGGATTATAATTTTAGCCATTTTATTTTCAATTTTCTTTCCTTTCTCAATCCATTTTGCTAATTACTGAGGGGCTAAATCTGCCATCCAGATCCCAGTTATCTATTGCAGAGATTTCTCCAATTGATAGACAGGGTGCTATTAATCAATCAATCACTAGGCAGAACTTCACTCCTTTTTCTTTTAGTTACTCCACAGATTCTTGGCCATGTTGAATTGAGGTCTAAAAGTACTTTTGCTACTAATCTGCATGGTCTCCAGCAGCAGCCCTGGTTTTGAACTGACAGTCAAATCACAGTCCATGCCCAACTTCTGTAAGCTATGGTGATCCATCTGTACATGTCAGCCTTACTTTTTACAACCAAGTGCATATGTGCAGTCTGAGGGCTTTAAAATTGTGTCTGGATAGTTCTAAGACCTTCTGATGTGAATGATGATGCTGTATATTCTGTGTTTCCTGTTCTGTATATTTCCTTCCTTCTTTCCTTTCCTTTCCTTTCTTTCTTTCTTTTTTAGAGGCAGGATCTCACTCTGTTGCCCAGGCTGGAGTGCAGTCGCACAATCATAGCTCCCTGCAGCTTCAATCCTCCTACTTTAGCCTGTAGCTAGGATTACAGGGATGTACCACCTCGCCCAGACTTTTTTTTTTTAGTCTCACTCTGTTGCCCTGGCTAGAGTATAGTGATGTCATCACAGCTCACTGCAAATGGGCTCAAGCAATCCTAATGTTTTCTATTTTTTGTAGAGATGGTGTCTCATTCTTGCTCAAGCTGGTCTCCAACTCCTGGCCTCAAACAAGCCCACCTCTGCCTCCCAGAGTGCTAGGATTATAGGTGTGAGCCACTGTGTCCAGCCTAATTTTTTCTTTTCTTTTCTTTTTCTTTTTTTTGAGACAGAGACTCAAGTGGTTGCCCTGGGTACAGTGCTGTGGCGTCACAGCTCACCGCAACCTCAGACTCTTGGACTTAAGCAATTCTCTTGCCTCAGCCTTGAAAGTAGCTGGGACTACAAGAGCCTGCCATAATGCCCGGCTATTTTTTTGTTGTTGCAGTTGTCATTGTTGTTTTAGCTGGCCTGGGCTGGGTTTGAACCCACTAGCCCCAGTGTATGTGGCCAGTACCCTACCTACTGAGCTGCGGGTGCCGCCCTCTTTTTTTTAGTTTTTACAGAAATGAAGTCTGTGTTACCCAGGCTGGTCTTTAACTCCTGGCATCAAAAGATCCTCCTCAGCCTCCCAAAGTGCTGGGATTACAGGCGTGAGCCACTGTATCTGGCTCCTGTATTCTTTTGCTAAATAAACTTAGTGTGAAATTAAAATCTTTGTCAGCCAGGCACACTGGCTCACGTATGTAATCCTAGCACTCTGGGAGGCTAAGGCAGGTGGATTGTCTGAACTTCAGGAGTTTGAGACCAGTCTGAGTAAGAGTGAGACCCTATCTCTATAAAAATGGAAAACACTTCCTGGGAGTCATGGTGGGCATCTGCAGTCCCAACTACTCAGCAGGCTGAGGCAAGAGGATTGTTCAAGCTAAAAAGTTTGATGTTATTGTGAGCTCTGACGATAACATAGCACTCTACCCAGAGCATCAAGAGTAAGACTCTATCTCAAAAAAAAAAAAAACCAAAAAAACATTTTCTTTGTCCTGTCAGTTTGACTGTCAAGGCAAACCTGAGACCACTGTTGGTGGTGATACAAATGTATGATACATAGTAGAAAATAAGAAAATTGAGAAAAGCAAAAAGAAAGCTCACTTGTTTTTACCTTAATTGCTTCTGAAAAGTTAAAAAAAATTTTCTCATCTGTAAATCTGCTACTCACTGTTATTCAAAAATAAACTCTTAACTTGGTAGATTGATACAGTTCTAAAGTTTGTATAAAAGTTTATGTTTCAGATTGGGGTGTGGTAGCTAGTGCTTGTGATCCCAGCACTTTGGGAAGTTAAGGCTGGAGGGTCTCTTGTGGCCAGGTATTCAAGACTGGCATGGGCAACATAGTAAGACTCCTTTTCTACAAGAAAAAGAAAAAACATTATCCAGGGATGGTAGTACATGCTTGTAGTCACCCCTACAGGAGACCAGGGACGCTGAGGTGGAAAGATAACTGGAGCCCAAGAGTTTGAGGCTGCAGTGAGCTATTGTTCCCACCCCTACACTATAGCCTGGGAGACAGAGTAAGTCTCTATCAAATTAAAAAAAATTATATATTTTTGCAAGCCAGAGATAAGAAATATCTAATGTTTAGGACTGTTCTTGTTTCTTTGAAAATATATAATGGCTGGGCGGCACCTGTGACTCAAAGGAGTAGGGTGCCGGTCCCATAAGCCAAAGGTAGCAGGTTCAAAACCAGCCCTGGCCAAAAACTGCAAAATAAAATAAAATAAAGTTGAGCAATTAAAAAATATATATATATAATGGCCATTTTTCTATATCCTTTCATTATTGATTTAATCATAAGTTTTTAGGAAAAATATGTCCACATGGCTTAAAACTTTATATAAAGTTACATTTCCATTTTGGTAACAATTTTAAATGGTTAGAGAGATTTATATGGATACTTTCTTTTTCTTTACTGTGGAGATAAAGTCTCACTTTATCACCCTTGGTAGAGTGCTGTGGGGGTCACATAACTCACAGCCACCTCCAACTCATGGGCTTAGGCGATTCTCTTGCCTCAGTCTCTCAAGTAGCTAGGACTACAGGCGCCTGCCACTACCCCTGGCTATTTTTTGTTGTTGTTTCAGTTTGGCCGGGGTCAGGTTTGAACCTGTCACCCTTGGTTCATGGGGCTGGCGCCCTGCCGACTAAGCCACAGGCGCCGCCTGAGTAGTGAAGTTTATGAAGATAGTATAGAAACTTTTCTAGAAGAAACCTCTGATAAAGTTTTAATAGTGCAGCATTGGCATGTAGAATTGATTAAAAAATGGATGCTTGAAGAATATTATGTTTTCTCTGAGTTGACTTCTCATGAATTTTATTTTCTAACTTTCTATATAACTGTAGTGCCTATGAGATTATCAAACTGAAGGGGTATACCTCTTGGGCTATTGGACTGTCTGTCATGGATCTGGCAGGATCAATTTTGAAAAATCTTAGGAAAGTGCATCCAGTGTCCACTATGGTTAAGGTAGGTTTAAATTAAATCTTTATTCTTTCCATTAGTATTTATTGAGTTCCTACCACGTGCCAGGCAGTGTACAGACATTGAAGGTGATATAATGATGGACAAAAAAGACAGATCCTGACTTCATAAAACAAATACAAAAGTAAATGGTAAATTGTGACAAAAGGTGTGATGAAAAAGCACAAAGTGCTAAGAATATATAACAGGAGAATTTACTATGGGGAAGGAGCATATAAAGACTTCCTAAGGAAGTAAAATGTGGCCTAATCTAAATAATGAGTAGGAATGAATTTTGAAGGCTGGACTAAGCAGGGAGAACATGTGTGCAGAAGATCCAGGTGGATAAGAGCTGAGAACATTTGAAGATCTGAAGAAAATTTCAGTTACTAAAATGAGGAAAGGAAAGGGAAGAGTACACTGTGAGGCTGGAGAAGTAGGCAGGGTCAGTCCACCAAAGTCTCATAAAGGGTGTGTGGGACCTTATCTTAAGAGCAGTGGAAAGCAAGAGATGGAGCATTTTTATGTTAAAAAGATTTCTGTGGCAGTGATGGAGAGAACACATTTGAAGGGGACAAGAGTAAATGTAGGGAAGCTTGTTAAGAGGCTATGCAGCAGCTTAGAATAGAGAGGATGGTAGTAGTAAAGGTGAAGAAAAAGTGACAAATTTGAGATACATTGTATTTAAGAGGTAAAATTAATAAGACTTAGAAATGGATTGAGTGGGATATGAAAGACAGGTCATTCTTAGGTTTCTGTTCTTAGATGGCAATCTCATTCACTAAGGAAGGGAATACTAAAGAGAAGCAAGCAGGTTGAAGGTCATGTTGCAGTTTTGGACAAATTGAATTGGAGGTGCCTTCAAGATATCTGAGCAGAAATAGGTAGTTAAGTCCAAGCTTCTGAAATTCACAAAAGAGTTTTGCATTGGGGTGCATGTGTATTTAACGTGTAGCCCAGGGCAACCCTTCTTCCAAGAGTGGCAGAAAACAAAAAAAGCAGGACACCCTTGGAGGTGGCTGTGTTAGCCTAGAAAGGAGGGACAACTTTCTGTTGTAATAGGTGGTGACAGAGAGGATGGGTACTGATGCATATAGATTAGTAAATTTGGCATTGGAAGCATCTGATGCCTTCTATCTTTTTTTTTTTTGAGACAGAGCCTCAAGCTGTCACTCTGGATAGAGTGCAATGGCATCACAGCTCACAGCAACCTCCAATTCCTGGGCTCAAGCGAGTCTCCTGCCTCTGCCTCCCAAGTAGCTGGGACTACAGGCACCTGCCACAATGCCCAGTCATTTTTTGGTTGCAGCTGTCACTGTTGTTTGGTGGGCCTGGGCTGGATTCGAATCCGCCAGCTCAGGTGTATGTGGCTGGCGCCTTAGCCTGTTGAGCCACAGGTGCCGAGCCTGCCTTCTACCTTTTTAATGAAAGGAGAGAAAATTGTCCCCTGAGAGGGAAGGCATAAGAAAGTTAGAGATTTGAGAAGAATTTAAATATTCTTTATAGATAATGGGAAAGTAGATCTTATTTTTTTAAAAAGCAGATTTTTAAAAAATGAAGCAGCATTTTTTAAAAAAATGAGGTCGGTAACCATTAATTTGTAATGTTAAATTTGTAATGTAAGCTGAAGATCAACTTTGTTGTACAGTTTTATCCAGTGACCTGAGTGCAGGAATGGAGAAAGCAGGCAGCGAAATTTATTCAGATTTGGGTTTTACTGGCAGAGTGTGAAAGGAAAAGAGAGAGAGAGAGAGAGACAGATATTGGGGAATGGGAAGGAAGAAAGAGTTTGTAAGAGGGAGGTCCATGCAGCTTTGGTTTGTACACATGTTGAAAATGAGTTGAGGCTCGGCGCCTGTGGCTCAATGGGCTAAGGCGCCAGCCACGTACAACTGAGCTGGCGAGTTTGAATCCAGCCTGGGTCCACCAAACAACAATGACGGCTGCAACCAAAAAACAGCCAGGTGTTGTGGTGGGCGCCTGTACTTCCAGCTACTTGGGAGGCGGAGGCAAGAAGAATCGCTTGAGCCCAGGAGTTGGAGGTTGCTATGAGGTGTGATGCCACAGCACTCTACCCAGGGCGATAGCTTAAGGCTCAGTCTCAAAAAATATATATATAAAATATTTTTAATTTTTTAGTAGAGACAAAGTCTTACTCTTGGTCAGGCTGATCTTGAACTTCACAGCTCAAGGAACCCCCTCACCTGCTGCCAGACTCCCAGAGTGCTTAGATTACAAGAATAAGACATTGTACCTGGTCTAGAAGTCTGTTTTTCTATAATTTCTGTTAAAAGTGTTAAAACATGACAATTTTATATTTGTTTGACATATGCTATTTTTTTTCACTTTTCTCAACATTTATACAGTATACATATGGGATCAAGACTTTATAGAATCTGTGTCTATAGGTATATGTGTGTAGAGGGGAGTATAAAATTGAGAATATGATCAGGTTTGAGATTCTTCAGGAAAATCCATCCTCTCTCACTAAAAAAACAGTAGTAATACTGTAAAAAGAATCACATTTACAGTTGGCACGCTGGCTCATGCCTGTATTCCCAGCACTCTGGAAGGCTGAGGTGGGTGGATTGCCTGAGTTCATGAGTTCAAGACCAACTTGAGCAAGAGTGAGAGCCCGTTTTTAAAAACAGCCGGGTAATTGTAGCAGGCACCTATACTCCCTTGAGCCAAGGAGTTTGAGGTTGCTGTGAGCTATGTCGCTAGGGCACTCTACTAAGTGCAACAAGGGAAGACTCATCTCAGAAACAGAAAAAAAAAAATCACATTTACTATTATTCAGAATATTATTTTCAAAAAATTGCCTACTTATTTATGTTTTTGAAGTTCTGAGAACTAAATGAAATCAATTAAATTTTTATAGCTAGTTTTGAGGAAAAAAAAAAACAAGCTATCCCCCAGGTTACCGATAATAAATAGTTTACCAAAAATAAATAAAAATAAAACCTATAATACAGAATGAATGCTGAATAGACAGGCTCTCCTAAATGTAAGTTATACAGGATATTTTAATTTTTTTTGAGTCTCACTATGTCTTCCTCAGTAGAGTGCCGTAACGTCACAGCTCACAGCAACATCAAACTCTTGGGCTTAAGCAATTCTCTTGCCTTAGCCTCCCAAGTAGCTGGGACTACAAGTACCTGCCACAATGCCTTGCGAGTTTTTTTTGTTGCAGTTGTCATTGCCGTTTGGCAGGCTCAGGCTGGGTTTAAACCTACCAGCCTTACTGCATGTAGCTAGCTCTGTAATCACTGTGCTACTGGAGCAGAGCCAATTATACAGATTTAAAAAAATATTTGATGGGCTTGGCGCTTGTAGCTCAGCGACTAGGGCACCAGCCACATACAAGGAGCTTGCAGGTTCGAATTCAACCTAGGCCTGCCAAACAACGATAACCATAACCAAAAAATAGCTTGGCGTTGTGGTGGGCGCCTGCAGTTCCAGCTACTTGGTAAGCTGAGGAAAGAGAATCGCTTAAACCCAAGAGTTTTAGGTTGCTGTGAGCTGTGATACCATGGTATTTTACCCAAGGCGACAGCTTGACTCTGTCTCAACAACAACAATAAAAATTTGATGAGATCTGATACAGCCTACAAAGACATACATTTTTGATATGAATAAAGAGGTTGGGCATGCTGGCTCAAGCCTGAAACCCTAGCACTCTGGGAGGGAGAAGCAGAAGGTCAGGAGTTCAAGACTAACCTGAACAAGAGTGAGACAAAAATGACCAAAAATAGAAAAAAATTACATGGGTGTGAAGGATGCAGCTATATGATGACACCATGGCACTCTATCCAGGGCTACAGAGTGAGACACTGTCTCCAAAAAAAAAAAAAAAAGAAAGAAAGAAAAAGAGCCTTACTGAAGTTTTGAATGTAAAACTAGTATTCAGCCACAAACTCATGTTAATAAAAGTAAACACACTTGTATCACCACATAAGTGTGGTTAATAAATTAGCTGGGTAAGCATTAGGGTTCATCTGTTTTTTTTTTTTTTCTGTGACTAGTATTTTCATTAACATTTCTTCCAGGTTTTCAAATTACTAAAGTAATGTATGTGCTTATAATTTTTTTTTTTTTTTTGCAGTTTTTGGCCGGGGCTGGGCTTGAACCCACCATCTCTGGCATATGGGGCTGGTGCCCTACTCCTTTGAGCCACAGGCACCGCCCTGTGCTTATAATTTTTAAAACTGTTCTATAACAACAGTAAGTTCTCTTTAGTAATAATCTGGGTAAAAAAAGAAGCCATATACAGTAATATACATGATGGAATATTATTTAGCCATCCTGAAATATTTAGAAAACCCTGACAAAATATGGATGAATCTTGAAAACTCATTATGTAAGGGCAGCGCCTGTGGCTCAGTGGGTAGAGTGTTGGCCCCATATACCGAGGGTGGCGGATTCGAACCCGGCCCCAGCCAAGCTGCAACAAAAAACAGATGGGCATTATGGCAGGTACCTGTAGTCCCAGCTACGTGGGAGGCTAAGGCGAGATAATCACGTAAGCCCAGGAGTTGGAGGTTGCTGTGAGCTGTGATGCTACAGCACTCTACCGAGGGCGATAAAGTGAGACTCCGTCTCTAACAAATATATACATATATATAAAAAAAGAAGTCATTATGTAAGGAAATAAACCAATCACAAATTGATAGATACTTTGATCCTATTTCCATGAGATAGCTAGAGTAGTCAAATTCATATAGAGGGACTAGAAAATTATTATTTAATGGATATGGCATTTCATTTTGGGAAGATGAAAAAAGCTGTGGAGGCTCGGCGCCTGTGGCTCAGCGGGCTAAGGCGCCAACCACGTACACCTTAGCTGGCGTGTTCGAATCCAGCCTGGGCCCGCCAAACAACAATGACAGCTGCAACCAAAAAATGGCCGGCCGATGCGGCGGGCGCCCGTGGTCCCAGCTACTTGGGAGGCTGAGGCAGGGGACTCGCTTGAGCCCAGGAATTGGAGGTTGCTGTGAGCTGTGATGCCACAGCACTCTATCCAGGATGACAGAGTTTGACACTCTGTCTCAAAAAAAAAAAAAAAAAAAAGCGGTGGTGGTGGATGGTGATGGTTGCATAAATAAATGTTCATAATGCCACTGGGCTATACATTTAAAAAATGGTTAAAATAGTAAATTTTGGGCTCATGCTTATAATCCCAGCATTTCGGAAGGCTGAGGAGGGTGCTTGAGCTCAGGAGTTCAAGATCAGCCTGAGCAGGAGACCCCCACCTTCACTAAAAACACTAAAAGTAACGAGGAGTCTTGGCAGGTGACTATAGTTCCAGTTGGGAGGCTGAGGCAAGAGAATCACTTGAGCTCAAGAGTTTGATGTTACTGTGAGCTATGAAGCTTTGGCACTCTACCTAGGGTGACAGAGTGAGACTCTGAATCCAAAAAATAAATACATAAATTTGGTATATTTTACCACAATTAAAAAAAAAAATGTTAATAGGCTTGGTGCCCACAGCTCAGTGGTTAGGGCGCCGGCCACATATGCTGAGGATGGCAGTTCGAACCTCGCCCAGGCCCACTAAACAAACAAATCAAAAAACAGCCGAGCGTTGTTGCGGGCACCTGTAGTCCCAGCTACTTGGGAGGCTGAGGCAAGAGAATTGCTTAAGCCCAAGAGTCTGAGATTTCTCTGAGCTGGGACACCACAGAAGCCTACTGAGGGTTAGTGAGACTCTGTCTCAAAGAAAAAAAAAAGAAAGAAAAGTTAATAAACATATATGTGGAACTGTGTTCGTAGCTGCCCTCATGCCGCCATGCCTGCCTGTCAAACACCAACACACCCTCTAGTTTGGAATTCTAGCCAAAGGAGAAGTGGGGTAATAATAAGGAGGTCTTTATACCATGGCTTGTACAAAACAGACTACTGGCAAAATCACCAGTCTTAAAGCATCCAGGAAGCAACTGTCTGCAAAAGCCTCTCACAAGAGCGCCCTCTACTGGAGGGGTGAAGAACCCTCATTGCCACAGGCCCGGTACTGTGGCACTCCATGAAATTAGACATTATCAGAGGTCCACTGAACTTCTGATTGGCAAACTTCCTTTCCAGCGTCTGGTGCGAGAAATTGCTCAGGATTTGAAGACAGATAGGCACTTCCAGAGCGCAGCTATTGGTGCTTTGCAGAAGGCAAGTGAAGACTATCTGGTTGACCTGTTTGAAGACACCAACCTGTGTGCTATCCACTCCACAATGAGTAACAATTATGCCCAAAGACATCCAGCTAGCAGGGTGTATATGCGCCAAACATGCTTAAGAGTCCACTATGATGGGAAAACATTTCATTATCAAAAAAAAACAAACAAAATAAAAAAACTCTTTTTCCTGTCATGGGTAGTTCTGAATGTTAGATTTTTCCCGCCATGGGGTCAAAAGACTTAAGTATATGATTGTGACTGGAAAAACAGGGGACAGAAATCAGGCACCCCTTTTTCCTTTTTTGAAACAGAATCCCTCTATGTCACCCTGTGGCGTCACAGCTCACAGCAACCTCAAACTCTTGAGCTTAAGCAATTCTCTTGCTTCAGCCTCCCCAGTAGCTGGACGATGGGTGTCTGCCACAATGCCCAGCTATTATTTTTTTTTCAGCTGTCATTGTTATTTTAGCTGGCTTGGGCTGGGTTCGAACCGGCCACCCTTGGTGCATGTGGCCAGCATTGTAACCACTGTGCACCATCAGGAGCCATTTTTCCATTTTCCTTTGTGTGCTAATTTTTAATACAAATGCGGGGATACGCAGCATTAATATGAGTCAAAATGTTTCAGTGAACAAGTTTTGGCAGTTCTACTTTTCTTTCTTTCTTTCTTTCTTTTGAGATAGAGTCTCAAGCTGTCACCCTGGATAGAGCACTGTGGCATCACACCTCACAGCAACCTCCAACTCCTGGGCTCAAGTGAGTCTCCTGCCTCTGCCTCCCAAGTAGCTGGGGATTACAGGTGCCCACCACAATGCCCAGCAGTGTTCTTTCTTGGTGGTAGAGATGGGGTCTTTTACTCTGGCTCACTCATGCTTATGCTGGTCTCGAACTCTGTGAGCACTGGAAATCCACCCGCCTTGGCCTCCCACAGTGCTGGGATTACAGGCATGAGCCACCACGCCCGGCCAGTAGTTCAACTTTTAACAATTATAAATAAACCTGTTAAACTTTTCTGGACAATGCCAACATTTGAATTTTTTTTCTTTCTTTTTTTTTTTTTTGAGACAGAGCCTCAAGCTGTCACCCTCGATACAGTGCCCTGGCATCACAGCTCACAGCAACCTCCAATTCCTGGGCTCAAGCAAGTCTCCTGCCTCCGCCTTTCAAGTAGGTGGGGCTACAGGTACCCACCACAACACCTGGCCATTTTTTGGTTGCAGCCGTCATTGTTGTTTGGCGGGTTGGACTGGATTCGAACCCACCAGCTCAGGTATATGTGGCTGGCGCCTTAGCCCATTGAGCCATAGGCGCCAAGCCTTTCTTTTTTTTTTTTTTAAGAGACTCTATAGCCAGAGTCAAAATGTTTCAGTGAACAAGTTTTGGCAGTTCAACTTTTAACAATTATAAATAAACTTGTTAAATTTTTCTGGACAATGCCAGCATTTGGATTTTCTTTCTTTTCTTTTTTTTTTTTTTTTAAGAGATTCTATAGCCCTTGGTAGAGTGCTGTGGTGTCACAGCTCCCAGCAACCTCCAACTCCTGGGCTTAGGTGATTCTCTTGCCTCAGCCTCCTGAGTAGCTGGGACAGGCACTCGCCCCAACGCCTGGCTATTTTTTGTTGCAGTTTGGTCAGGGTCGAGTTTGAACCCACCACCCACCAAGCCACAGGAGCCACCTCAGAATTTGGATTTTTTTAAAGCAAATAAATTTCTTATTGATGGCAACTAAATGGCATTTGTGGCATTTTTATCATAGGGTAGATTCCATCCATTCACTATACTTTTCTGAGTTGTCCAACATGCAAATACATGTTTTTAATGTTGTCTATCTTCTGTGCTATTACTGTTTTAAGTTTGCTATTTAAATACATTAAACCGTAGGGTGGTGCCTGTGGCTCAAGGAGTGGGTCGGAGTTGGCCCCATATACAGGAGGTGGTGTTGGTTCAAACCCGGCCCCGGGCAAAAACTGCAAAGAAAAACAAAAACCATTAAACTGTAAAATAAATAAATACAAACATTTATGTGTGAACGTATAAAAAAATTCTGTAAGAATATAGAAGAAGTGTGGCACCTGTGGCTCAGTGAGTAGGGCGCCGGCCCCATATACAGAGGTGGCAGGTTAGAACCCAGCCCCAGCTAAACTGCAACAAATAATAGCCAGACATTGTGGTGGGCACCTGTAGTCCCAGCTACTCAAGAGGCTAAGGCAGGAGAATTGCCTTAGCCCAAGAGATGGAGGTTGCTGTGAGCTGTGACGTCACAGCTCTCTACCGAGGGCAACAAAATAAGACTCTGTCTCTAAAAAAAACAAAAAGAGGGCGGCTCCTATGGCTCATCAAGTAAGCACCGGCCCCATATACTGAAGGTGGGGGGTCCAAACCCCGCCTCGGCAAAACTGCAAAACAGAAAAATAGCCGGGCGTTGTGGCGGGCGCCTGTAGTCTCAGCCACTTGGGAGGCTGAGGCAAGAGAATCGCCTAAGCCCACGAGTTGGAGGTTGCTGTGAGCTGTGTGACGCCATGGCACTCTACCAAGGGTGATAAAGTGAGACTCTGTCTCTACAAAAAAAAAAAAAGAAAGAAAGAAAATAGAAGAAATTGCTGATAATGAGGCTGGGTAATATAGAGAAAGAAGGTGAAGGGTAACTTAGTCTTCATTTTATCACATCAGTATTGTTTAATTTTATTTACCAAGAACTTGAATAATAATACAGTAGTTTAAAAACAAACTAGTTAATGGCTCCCTAAAATACTAACGTGATTCTAATTTAAGAATAACCCTCCCTTAAATACATAATCCAGTGCAGCTACCTTCCCATTTCTTACCTTCCCTTTTCATTCAAATATTTGGAACTAGTAGTCTACTACAATGGCCAGATATGTTTCCAACTTCCTCATCTACCATCACTATTTATTAAAAAAAAAAAAAAAATGTTAGTTATTTAATATTGAACACAAAACATATGTAACAAAAATGTAGGTTATGAACCAATACAAGCAGGGAGTAGAACACCACCAACCCTATTAATACCACCAATGTAATACTCTAATCTTGTTCACTTGCTCCCTGCTAGAAATAGGTATTAATATACTTATGTATACCCTAATTTTTTTTTTTTTTGAGACAGAGTCTCAAACTGTCATTGTAAGTAGAGTGCCATGGCGTCACAGCTCATAGCAACCTCAAAACTCTTGGGCACAAGCAATTCTCTTGCCTCAGTCTCCCAAGTAGCTGGAACCACAGACGCCTACCACAAAGCCTGACTATTTTGTTGTTGCTGCAGTTGTCGTTGTTTAGCTGGCCTGTGCCGGGTTCGAACCACCAACCCCAGGGTATGTGGCCGGCACCCTTCCCTCTGAGCTACGGGCACTGCCTGTATACCCTAAATTTTGCTGCTGCTTCTTTTTTTTCTTGAGACAGAGCCTCAAGCTGTCACCTTGGATAGAGTGCTCTAGCATCACAGCTCACAGCAATCTCCAATTCCTGGGCTCAAGCGAGTCTCCTGCCTCCGCCTCCCAAGTAACCAGGATCACAGGCGCCCGCCACAACGCCCGGCCATTTTTTGGTTGCAGCTGTCATTGTTGTTTGGCAGGCCAGGCTGGATTCGAACCCGCCAGCTCAGGTGTACGTGGCTGGCACCTTAGCCCGCTGAGCCACAGGCACCGAGCCTTTTCTTTCTTTTTTGAGACACAGTCTCACTTTGTCACCCTTGGTAGAGTGCTGGGCATCAGCAACCTCAAACTGTTGGGGTTAAGCGATTCTCTTGCCTCAGTCACCCAAGAAGCTGGGACTATAGGCGAATGTCCCAATACTTGGCTACTTTTTTCTATTTTTAGTAGAGATAGGGTTTCACTCTTGGTCAGACTGGTCCCAAACTCATGAGCTCAAGCGATCCCCCCCACCTCGGCCTCCCAGAGTGCTAGGATTATAAGCGTGAGTCACTGTACTCAGCCCTGGAATGGTACTTTCTGAACATACCAAACATATTAACATCCCAGGGTCTTAATTTTAATTGTATCCTTTGCCACAATCATCTTTTTCCAGAGATCCAACTAATTCTTAGTATCTTCAGGTCTGTATTCAATTCTCATTTTCTCAATGAAGCCTATCTTTTTTTTTTTGAGACAGAGTTTCACTTTGTAGCCCTAGGAAGAGTACGGAGGCGTCACAGCTCACAGCAACCTCAAACTCTCAGGCTTAAGCGATTCTCTTGTCTCAGCCTCCGAAGTAGCTGGGACTACAGACACCTGCCACGATGTCCATCTATTTTTTGGTTGTAGTTATTGGTTGGCAGGCCCAGGCTGGGTTCAAATCTGCCAGCTCTGGTGTATGTGGCTGGAGCTACAGGCGCTGAGCCACTGAAGCCTATCTTAACTGTATTTTTTTTTTCTTTTGAGATAGTGTTTGGCTTTGTCACCCTTAGTAGAGTACTGTGACGTCACAGTTCACAGTAACCTCTAGCTCTTGGGCTAGGGCAATTCTTTTGCCTCAGCCTCCAGAGTTGCTGGGACTACTGGAGCCTGCCACAAACCCCAGCTATTTTTGTTACAGTTGCCACTGCTGTTTTAGCTGGCTGGGGCTGGGTTCCAACCCATCACTCTCGGTATATGGGGCCGGCGCCCTACCCACTGAGCCACAGGCGCTGCCCTTAACTGCTTCTTTTAAGCCTATCCCCTAATGTTCATCATAAATTCAAATGTCCTTTATCCTACTCTACTTTTACCTTTTTTTTTTTTCTTGGCCAGGGTTGGGTTTGAACCCACCACCTCCGGCATATGGGACTGGAGCCCTACTCCTTGAGCCACAAAACAGAGTCTCCCTTTGTCATCCTCAGTAGAGTGCTTCGATGTCATAGCTCACAGCAACCTCAAACTTTTTTTTTTTGAGACACAGCCTCAAGCTGTCACTCTAGATAGAGTGCTGTGGCATCACAGCTCACAGCAACCTCCAGCTCCTAGGCTCAAGCGAGTCTCCTGCCTCCACCTCCCAAGTAGCTGGGACTACAGGCGCCTGCCACAATGCCCAGCTATTTTTTGGTTGCAGCCGTCATTGTTGTTTGGCGGGCCCTGGGGCTGGATTCGAACCGCCAGCTCAGGTGTACGTGGCTGGTGCCTTAGCCCATTGAGCCACAGGCGCCGATCCAACCTCAAACTCTTAGGCTCAAATGATTCTCTTCTCTCAGCCTCTCCAGTAGCTGAGACTACAGGCGCCTGCCATAACGCCTGGGTATTTTTTTTTAGAGATGGGGTTTCAGTCTGGTCCAGGCTGGTCTCAAACCTGTAAGCTCAGGCAATCCACCCGCCTTGGCCTCCCAGAGGGCTAGGATTACAGACGTGAGCCACCTCATTGGTCTATTTTTACTTTTTCCTATAAAACTTTATCATACTAGATTGATTAGTAAAACTTCTATCACACTAGATTGATTACTTAGCTTTTGGGGAGACGGGGGTGTGGGAGAAGCAGAGTTTCCCTCTGTTTCCCAGACTAAAGTGCATTGGTATCACAGTAGCTCACTAAACCTCAAACTTCAGAGACAAGCTTGCCTCAGTCTCCCGAGTAGTTGTGACTCAGGAGTGCACTACCACATCCAGCTAATTTTTCTTTTCCTTTATAGAAACATCGAGTCTTGCTCTGCTGACTACTCTTGCTCAAGCTGGTCTGCAACTCCTGAACTCAAGAGATCCTCCTGCCTAGGCCTCTAGAGTACTAAAATTACAGGTGTGAGCCACTGTGCCCAGTCTAGATTACTTATCTTAATATATGCTCTGATATATCCATGTGGCACATACTATTTTCATTACTGCTTAGTGCTCTGTTATTCTTGTTTGTTTGCCTATTTGTTTTGGGACAGTCTCACTTTGTCGCTAGACTAGGGTGCCACGGCATCAGCCTAGCTCACAGCAACCTCAACCTCCTAGATCCAGTGATCCTCTTGCCTCAGCTTCTTCAGTACCTGAGACTACAGGTGCCCACCACAACACCCAGCTAATTTTCCTACTTTTAGTAGAGAAGGGGTCTTGCTCTTCTTCAAGCTGGTCTTAAATCCCTGAGCTCAAGTGATCCTCCCACATCGGCCTCCCAGAGTGCGATTACTGGAGTGAGCCACTGCACTAGACTAAGTGCTATGTATTTTAAATTTCTACTATTCCTTTCATTCACAAGTTATTTGGAAAGGGGTATATTTAACTTTCCAAAGTATAACTCTTTCTTTTTGTTATTTATTTATTTTTTGTTGTTGTTGTTGAGGGAGGAGACAGACTCTCAATCATAGCTCACAGCAACTTCCAACTCTTGGGCTAAAGTGATCCTCTTGCCTCAGTTTTTCTATTTTTAGTAAAGAGAGGGTCTTGATTTTTGCTCAGGCTGGTCTCGAATATCATTAATTGGCTTAAATATTTCTGATTTGTTCGAGAGTACATATTTTCCAATTTTTGACCACAGAGTTCTTCCTATATGAGTCCATTAAATCACATGTGATGGTAGTACAAATTTTCTATAGTTTTACAAAGCTGTGTTTAACTCCCCTCAGGATAATAGAGATGATAAATTCTTTTTTTTTTAGACAGTGTCTCACTTTGTCACCCTGGGTAGAGTGCCATAGCATCATAGCTCACAGCAATCTCAAACTATTGTATTTTAGCCTTGACCTCAAAAAATAGTTTTTCTGGGGCAGGACACAATTATAAGAGGGATTTTACCTAACAAATGCAATCAGTGTAACCTAATTCTTTATTCCCTCAATAAATCCCAAACAATTTTTTTTTTTTTTTTTTGTAGAGACAGAGTCTCCCTTTATCGCCCTGGGTAGAGTGCCATGGCGTCACACTGCTCACAGCAACCTCCAGCTCTTGGGCTTAAGCGATTCTCTTGCCTCAGCCTCCCTAGTAGCTGGGACTACAGGCGCCCGCCACAGCACCCGGCTATCAAACAATTATTTTAAAAAAAGTTTTGCTGTGTAAACCATTCTAGATTTAAGGTTGTTTTCTCTGTGCTTTGAATATTTCATTTCAATGTCCTTTGGCTTCCATTGTTGTAAATAATAATCCATAATTATCATTTTGTAATCCATAATCTATGGGGGGGTACTTTCACAGAAAGAACAGTGTTACACTGTATACTGAGGATAGAACACGTATTCTCTGTCAGGCAGTGTTTCCTGCCTGTAATTCCAGTACTTTTGGGAAACCAAGTCAGGAGTATCACTTGAGGCCCGGCTAAGACCAGCCTAGGCAACAAAGAGAGAACACAGCTCTATAAAAATGTTAACAATTAGCCAGGCAGGCTCAGTGCCCAACAGCTAGCACGTCAACCACATACACCGGGGCTGACGGGTTGCAACCAGGCCTGGGCCTGCTAAACAACAACTTCAACCAAAAAAAAATAGCTGGGTGTTGTGGCAGGCGCCTGTAGTCCCAGCTACTTGGGAGGTGGAGGCAAGAGACTCGCTTGAGCTCAGGAATTGGAGGTTGCTGTGAGCTGTGATGCCACAGCACTCTATCCAGGGTGAAAGCTTGAGGCTCTGTCTCAAAAAAAA
>CAUYON010078206.1:0-14823 GCA_963573935.1 Arctocebus calabarensis | reverse complement strand
CCACCCCCTAAAAATTTATTATTTTTTTGAGATAATTTTTATACTGATTTTTGCTAGTAATTCACATATACTGAGATTTATTTTTATATTTTATTTGCACTGTGGAAGCTCACGCAAAGTCTTTTTTTTTTTTTTTTGTATAGACAGACTCTCACTTTATTGCCCACGGTATAGTGCCGTGGCGTCACACAGCTCACAGCAACCTCCAACTCCTAGGCTTAGGAGATTCTCTTGCCTCAGCCTCCCAAGTAGCTGGGACTACAGGCGCCTGCCACAATGCCTGGCTATTTTTCTGTTTTGCAGTTCAGCTGAGGCCGGGTTTGAACCCGCCACCCTTGGTATATGGGGCCAACGCCCTACTCGATGAGCCACAGGCACTGCCCTTCTTTTTTTTTTTTTTTTTTTTGAGACAGAGTCTCTCTCAGTCACCCTGGGTAGAGTGCTATGGAGTCATAGTTCACAGCAACCTCAAACTCTTGGGTTTAAGAGAGCCTCTGACCCTAGCCTCCTGAGGAGCTGGGACTACAGGCGCCCAACTATGCCCAGCTAGTTTCTCTATTTTTTTTAGTAGAGACAGGGTCTGACTTTTGCTCAGGTTGTTCTTGAACTCCTGAGCTCAAGGGATCCTCCCACCTTGGCCCCCCAGAGTGCTAGGATCATAGGCAGGAACCACCATGCCTGGCCAAGTTCACTCATTTACTCTGCCAGTTCCAATAGGCCAGTAAGCCTCTCTTCTGAATTACTTTTTGTCATAGGAATTGATGGCCTTCTTTGTATGGGGTCCCTAAAAACATGCTCAGTATGAGGATTCACTACGAATACATAAATATTTACTTCACAGAAATACTTTATTTCATAAAAGCATTTTAGAAAAGCTGTTATGTTCAATGTTGCAGTTTATTATATTTAAAGGCTACATGCTAAAATGAGTAATGGAAAAAGGCACAAGAGAAAGAGTCTAGGAGAAACCAGGTGCAAACTTCAAGGTATCCCCTCCTAATGGAGTTGCACAGACCTTAGTTTTCTCAACAAAGAGGGGTCACAACATGTATGAGATGTTAACTGCCCAGCAGATCTAACCAGGTCTTAGACTCCAGGGATTTTATTGAGGATTAGTCACATTGCCATGGTGTGTCCAAGTGACAGCTACACTGTCTAGCTCTTCCAGAGATTTAATTGATAACAAAGTGGCACAGGGTTCTAAGTGGACAAAAACAGGCATTTTTTCACATTTTAGTGTAAACTCTCTTTCATGGCCCAAGGCCCCACCTATACAGATACATTTATCAAGCAATATATTCCAAAGTATTAGAATTTTCTCCCAGTAGCCAATCAAAGGCTTGTCCTAAAGACCTACGAAGTATGCAGGATTGGTCGACTGAGGCCTGCTGAGTTATACCTTTACTGTACAATTTGAAATGAAAGAATTTATTTCATTTGTATAGCATTTCTCTCTTCACACTGCATATAGACGAGAATAAAACAAGAGTAGTCAAAATAAAAATGTAGAGATGTGTTCAGAGTGTTAGTGGTGCTGTTAAGTTTATCAGGAAGTACTAATGAAGAGTAAGAGTTCTAACAGTCACACCGTAGAGTAAATGTTGGGACACCACAGAATCTTGTTTAAATTTCTTCTGACTTGCTAGCACTTTCATGCTCACATACTCCTTGTGCACGTATGTTGGCTGTTTTAGGATTCAGTAGTTTTTGAGGATGTGGCTGTGAACTTCACCTTGGAGGAATGGGCTTTGCTGGACTCTGCCCAAAGGAATCTCTACAGAGATGTGATGCAGGAAACCTTCCAGAACCTGGCCTCAGTAGGTGAGTGTAATGTCACCCCCTCACTTAGATATTTAGAACAAGTATTTCTTGTTCATAATGCTGTCCCAAGATTTGAAATGTGGAAAGGGAATACCTTGATAAATCAGACAGACATGGGCACAGCCATCATGGACTTAGAATATATAATCATTATTCTGTGACAGTGAAACCTTGTGTGTTAAACAGATTTTATTTTGTCTTGATTTAAAGGATTTGATGCTCCTTTAGTATCGTTAGGGTGGGTACAAGCTTCATTGGTCATTTTGGATCACAGAGAGGTTTCTTGTTTCAAAACCATGATAATTTAATTGCATTTACTAAAATAGCTAACATTTGTGTCTGTTCAAAATGCTGCACTCTTCAATGTCTTTTTTTGCTTGAGTGTCTCCTTTCTTAGGAAATTTCTTTGCTTTTTTGTTTCAGATCAATTTAAAGCCAGTGGCACAGTTTCTCAACAGGATATGTATGGGGAAAAAATATCTAAGAAACAGAAAATAACAAAGTTCACAAGAAATATTTCCTGTGCCTACATTTTAGAAAAAAACTGGGAAGACCAGCACAAAAACCAGGGGACACAGCCGAGGTGAGTTGTACCCACAACAGAAAGCATATTCTAGGCGGTGCCTGTGACTCAGCGAATAGGGTGCCAGCCCCATATACCAAGGGTGGCAGGTTTGAACCCCGCCCCAGCCAAACTGCAACAAAAAAATAGCCAGGCATTGTGGCAGAGCCTGTAGTCCCAGCTACTCAGGAGACTGAGGCAAGAGAATTGCCTAAGCCCAAGAGCTGGAGGTTGCTACGAGCTGTGACGCCACAGCACTCTACTGAGGGCAACAAAGTAAGATCCTGTCTCTTAAAAAAGAAAAGAAAGAAAAGAAAGCATATTCCAAAAAACTTAGTGTGCCATGAAACTTAAAAACAATTATAAGCTTAGCTCCAAATTTATCTATTCATTAGAACTAAAAGTTTTTTTTTTTTGAGACAGAGCCTCAAGCTGTACCCTAGATAGAGTCCTGTGGCATCATAGCTCACAGCAACCGCCAATTCCTGGGCTCAAGTGCATCTCTTGCCTCTGCCTCCCAAGTAACTGGGACTACAGGTGCCCGCCACAACGGCCGGCCATTTTTTGGTTGCAGCCGTCATTGTTGTTTGGCGGGCCTGGGCTGGATTCAAACCTACCAGCTCAGGTGTATGTGGCTGGCGCCTTAGCCGGTTGAGCCACAGGTGTCGAGCTGAACTAAAAGTTTTTAATTTGATTTAGATATTAAGGTTTGGGGGGATTTTTTTTCTTTTTTCTTTTTTTTTTTTTTTTTTTTGAGACAGTCTTACTCTGCCATGGGCAGAGTGCCATGGTGTCATAGCTCACAGAAACCTCAAACTCTTGGGCTCAAGCAATTCTCTTGCCTCAGCCTCCCAAGTAGCTGGGACTATAGGTGCCCTCCACAACACCCAGCTATTTTCTAGAGATGGCTCTTGCTCAGGCTGGTCTTGAACTCCTGAGCTCAGGTGACCACCTGCCTCAGCCTCCCAAAGTGCTAGGATTACAGGTATGAGCCATTGCGCCTGGCCAGACATTAGAGTTTAAAACATAATTCAGTAATAATTTTAGGGAAGTAATATTTTTAGGGAAGTTAGTAATAATTTTAGGGAAGCCCCATATATAATAAATACTGTATTAACAATAAATATGCTGGAGCCCTCTCCCAGCGTATTTAGTTTGTTATACTTTCAAACAGTTCAGAATAGAAAAACATCATGTAATGAGAAATGTAGCTCTAATGCTTATTAATACATATTAACAAATCATTAATAAACATAGCATAAATTCAGTCCTCCTTATTTTTCATAGCAATCACATGATGAACAGACTCCATAAAGATAGCAAAGGTAATCAATGTGGAGAAACCTTCAGTCACAGGCCAAATATTACCCTGTACAAGAAAATTTCTACTGGAGAAAAACCGTATGAATGCACCAAGTGTGGGAGAGTTTTTATGCACCTTTATTCTCTTAAAAGGCATGTCAGATCTCACTGTGGACAAAAACCATGTCAATGTCAGGAATGTAAGCAGGCCTGCATTTGCCCCTCACACCTATATGGATGTAAACTATGTGGGAAAACCTTTCCTTATTTCTACTCCTTTACTCAACATATCAGGACTCACACCTCAGAGAAAAACTATGAATGCAAGGACTGTGGGAAAGTCTTCATTGAGTTTTCCAGTCTTACTAGACATTTAAGAACTCACACAGGAGAGAAGCCATATAAATGTAAGAAATGTGGAAAAGCTTTTATTTATCCCTCCATCTTTCAAAGACACATGATAACACACACTGGAGAGAAGCCCTATGAATGTAAATTATGTGGGAAAACATTTCACCATTCCTATTCCCTCACTCGACATATCAAGATACACACTTCAGAGAAAACCTTCATGAATGCAAGCAATGTAGGGTAGCCTTCCATCAATTCTCAAGTTTTACTAGACGTGTGAGAACTCACTTTGGAGAGAAGCCTTATAAATGAAAGGAGTATTAGGTCTTTAATTATCCCTCAGTCTTTCCAAGACACATGCAGGGGAAAAGCCCTATGAATGTAAATCAAATGGGAAAATTTTTTTGTCATCTCCATTCCTTCATTCACTATGTAAAGATTGACACGCAGAGAAAAGCTATGAATGCAAGGTGTAGGATAGGCTTTAAGGAGATCTCAAGCATGTGAGAACCCATCAAATAACAAGCCATATAAATGCACGTAATGTGGGAGAGCCTTCCTTTATCCCTCAAACTTTCAAAGACGTATTATGACACATACTGGAGAGAGTCCCTGTAAATGTAAACAATGTGGGAAAACGTTTCGCTATTGCCAGTCTTTTCAAAGACATGAAAAGACTCACACTGGAAAGAAACCCTTTGAATGTAAGCCATGTGGGAAAGCATTCCATTGGCCTGAAACCTCTTGAGTACATGCGAGAATGCACACTGGAGAGAAACTCTACAACTCTGTAAACTGTGGGAAAAGGTTTCATTCCTCCCAAATTCTTTCAAAGTCATGTGCAAATTCACACCGAAGAGAAAGTGTATGAATGTAAGCAATGCAGAAAACCCTTTGCTCAGCCCTCAATATCAGAGAACACGTGAGAAATCACACTGAAGAGTAACTGCAAATGTGAAACCTGTGGGGAGGCTTTCACTCAGAAACCTGAGGATGGAAGCAGTGCGAGAAAGCTTTCAGTGGGTCTGCATCCTTACAAAAACAGAACGCATACTCGAGAGACAAAACTTCATGAATGTAAACAGTGTGAGAAATCCTTCAAGTGACCCTCATCCTTTTGAGGAACCATATGGGAATGCACATGAGATAGATGCCTTGTGAATGTATGTAACAATGAACATTCTTGTTCATTGTCAAGAACATGAAAGCATACACTAGAAAGAAATTCTGTAACTGTAAGTAGTATGGAGAAACCTCACGTTAATTCACATATGATGCTCCAGAAAATTCACACCAGGAGAGACATCTTATACGTTGTAAGTATGGTCTTTGTCAGTACCTCATTTCACAAAGTAGACCCATAAATAATGACTTTCTAGCACTTTCAAAAATAAATATTTATGTAAGACATAATTATCTAATTCTTCTTTTAGCTATAGTACATAAGTTTGAACAATTAAGCAGTTTTATTTCATTTAAATTTATTCTATTTATTGGACCCATGGTGATTGTAAGTGCACTTTTGCAATTTTCTCACTGCTTGGTGTGATACATAATGGTTATCATTTACATATTTTATATGTAGCACCTTTCATTCCTTTTTTTTTTTTTTTTGCAAAACTTGTAACTATACAAAGCTTTCCAGAAAGTAGTCTCTAATCATCTTTTGCAATTTGTTCTTTTTCCTTGTTTCTCACTGGGAATTAAACAGTAGGCTTTGAATTAAGAATGGAGACCTATAAAACAATAATTAAATCTATAGATAAGGATGGTTATGTTGGTTGTTGTTATAGTTTAATGGGTAAAAATGGGAACCACGTTTCCTTGAATGTCTTCCCTTTATGGTTCCAAGATAAAATTGGCTGTCTAATTTGCCTAAAGTGAAGAAGTCCCTACCCACTTTTTTGAAGCCAACATACTTGGAGACAAACAGATGGTACATAGGGGTATCATGGACACTACCTACTGGATCATTTCATTGACTCCTGCCCATTTATCAAGAGTATCTTTAAAACAGAAACTAACTGCTTTACTTCCTCATTTTCTCAGAGGTCTAACTTTCAGCCGGACATCTCCAGGAACTGCCCCAACATGAATATGTTTCCATGATCACAGTTTGGATTTCTGCAATACCTACCATGTTCACCAGGCCATTAGTTCATAATGTCATAGTCGATAATCTCTGAAGTTCTGACTCCTATCTTCTCCAGATCTTACCTTATTTTTATAAGGTGTTATTTATATGCTGAACATTTTGTTCTCTTAATACTCCTTGTGGCTCTATGTTATTGATTCAATCATGATAGCTTCCATAGCAGCAAAAAGTCCTCTTTGCCTACTTGCCGTGGCAGCAGAGGCCTGCTTGCTGTCTGTGGCGAATGTATCTTGCTCTTACTCTGCAAACCTACCTTTCTCTTCCTCAATAAACTTTGTTCTAGGCTTGCCTTAAAAAATAAATCAATAGGGCAGCGCCTATGGCTCAGTGGGTTAGGTGCCAGCCCCATATACTGAGGGTGGCAGGTTCAAACCCGGCCCTGGCCAAGCTGCAACAGAAAGATAGTCGGGCATTGTGGCGGGCGTCTGTAGTCCTAGCTACTTGGGAGGCTGAGCTGGGAGAATCGCCTAAGCCCAGGAGTTGGAGGTTGCTGTGAGCTGTGTGACACCACGGGACTCTACTGAGGGTAATAAAGTGAGACTCTGTCTCTACAAAAAAAAAAAATAATAAAATAAATCAATAAAAATAATCCATAAAAAACCCCATAAAACTGAAAAAAATAATCTTTGGGGAATCACTTTCAATCACTGCATACCCATTGGTATGCAGCCAATAATATGAAGTACAAGAATTATAGTAGATCGGTGGTTATGAGCTTGAGTTTGAGCTTTGGAGTCAAGCTGATCCAGATTGAATTTCTGGGGGCAATCACCTGAGTGAACTTCAGCCCATTAATGAAGCTCTTGGAGTATCAGTTTTGTCATCTCTAAAGTAGGGGGAAAGCTTACTGTTTGTCTAACATGAAATACTGCACATGAACCAATTTATATAATGTCTGAATCCTTGCACAACTATGGTGCACAGATGTTCTTTTGAAATCACCAATAAGTGTCAGACACAGTTCATCAAGAAAGTTGTAGAATGTTCTTATTCTGTGGCTCGCAGGTACATGTTCTCTTACATTGCCTTGTATAATATGGGCATTGTGTAGCTACACCACATCACACATTTCATCATCAGGCACTTGGACCAGCAGTAATGACTCCTGGCTTGATACAGTTCCTTCACCTGGTTGTTGCAGTCACAACTTCCCATGCTGTCTGTGTAGTCCTTGACAATCTGTGGGCACAAAACAAGAAAAGTTGCACCTGACTTGTCTTTTCTATTTACAAACATTGTAACCCACAGATCACAGAAGATAGAAATGAAATAGGTGATCTGTCACACCAGACAACAGCTATGCCTTTCTTACACAGGTTCTGCGTTGGCCTCACTTCATATCTTTCTTCTTGTTAATTGCTTAGGGAACTCCTTTTTTATTGGCTTAATTGTACCACATGAATAAATTTTGCAAACAAGTAAATACTGTGACAGGAACCATGAATTGTAGAACTGGTCCATGAAGAATTTGTGATCTCTATTTTCAGCACAGTTTGTGAGGCATGGTTGTTCCTAATTTGGGTATGTATAAGCCATCACTTTTTCCTGTATATACTTAACATTGGAGATATATCCTGTAGCACTTTCACATAATAGAAATGCCTTGAGTCCCCATTTTACTGGCTTGGACTGAATGTACTGCTTCATTGACAAATGATTTTTTGCAGGTATCAAGGGAAAGCTCTTGTTGCATGCTGTAGTAATGTTGAATCTTTGATACAATAAAATCTAGAAGTGGTCTCACTTTGTACAATTTATTTTGTCAGTTTCATCCATGTGTCTCAAACAAGAAACCACTTTTTGCCAAGAAGTAATGTTTGTTATATCTTTTAATAACAGCATGTTCCATTGAAAGACAATAACTAACAAAGGCCTTTAGTGCCTCAGTAGTTAGGTCATGCCAGTGTGCTGTATAAAAATCCTTTTTCCTGGCGCCTGTGGCTCAATGGGCTGAGGCGCCAGCCACGTACACCTGAGCTGGCAGGTTCGAATCCAGCCAGGGCCCGACAAACGACAATGACAGCTGCAACCAAACAATGGCCAGGCATTGTGGCAGGCACCTGTAGTCCTAGCTACCTGGGAAGTGGAGGCAGGAGAATCACTTGAGCCCAGGAGTTGGAGGTTACTGTGAGCCGTGATGCCATGGCACTCTATCCAGGGTGACAGCTTAAGGCTCTGTCTCAAAAAAAAAAAAAAATCCTCTTTCCTAAGTGGCTCTCAAATTCATGATGTCTCTCATACAAACACACTTTTTTTTTTTTTTAAGACAGAGTCTCACTGTGTCACCCTCAATAGAGAACTGTGGCATCACAGCTCACAGCAACCTCAAACTCTTGGGCTTACATGATGCCCCTGCCTCAGCCTCCTGAGTAGCTGGGACTACAGGCACCTGCCACAACTCCCAGCTATTTTTTAGACATGGGGTCTCGCCCTGGCTCAGGCTGGTCTCCAACTCATAGCTCAAGCGATCCACCCGCCTTGGCCTCCCAGAGTGCCAGGATTACAGGCATGAGCCACCACACCCTCTTAGAGTCCTCAATGCTATAATTTTGTAAACAAAGACAGTTAACAAATAGCAAAGTTTTTATAAGGGAATTAGGGCTTTGCAGGAAAGTAAACTATGACTAGCAAGGTAACAGAAAATGGATGGATTTTTTCATGTATGAACAGTAACAGCCTTAATGAAGATGCCATTAATTTGTATATTCTTCTACCTAGGAGGTCCTAACTTCACTGTGTAACTACTCAGGGGTATTTGTTAATGGTGAGGAACAATGCATACCTACACGGTTGTACATTCATGGGGTTAATAGTCTGAATCCCCATAAAAATAAACAGGTATGCTTCAGCTTAATTTCCTTTTTTATTATTATTAAATCATAGCTGTACATTAGTGCAGTCAAGGAGTACAATGTGCTGGTTTCATATACAATCTGAAATATTTTCATCAAACTGTTTAACATAGCCTTCATGGCTATGAAGACATTTGTATTCTGCATTTACTAAGTTTCACCTGTACCCTTCTAAGATGCACCGTAGGTGTGGCCCCACCAATTACCCTCCCTCCAGTGCACCTCCCCCCTCCCTTCCCCTCCCTTGCCCTTTTCCCCATATTCTTGTGCTATAATTGGGTTATAGCCTTCATATGAAGGCTATAAATTAGCTTCATAGTAGGGCTGAATACATTGGATACTTTTTCTTCCATTCTAATTTCTGCCATGGCTAAAAGTTTCAGGCCATATAATACGTGATGACAAGTTTGAACATGAGTATCATTTATCAGTGGCTTCCCATTGATGAGGAGTCTTACAACTCTTCTGAATGTACTGTGGCCTACATTTAACCCACCTCCTGCTGCTTATGGCCTCCCCTGCATTCCAGCTGGGATGTTTCTTGGCAGCCACAATGTTAATGCTGCATTTACTAGGAGGGTCTGAGTACATTTGCAATGATTAAAAAGGAGAGGGGGATCTTATAAAAACACCTTTGTGGTTCTAGTGTCTCAATGGATGTTAAAAAATTAACATAATTGTAAAATGTTAAATTTTTGAAATTTCATAAATGGCAGGTGGGTCATCTGATACAGAGACTAATTGCATTGGTAAATTGCAAATCCTGCCAAGAGCTGGAGTTTGGCAAGGGCATAACACTGGCAGTGTTCAGGCACCAAGAGCAGCTCCAAGAAAAGAAAAAGTTCCACAAAGCTCCCCAGGAAGATTAGAATAGACATTCCCTGTGAGAGAGAGGTATCCCATATCCCACAGTGACATTTCCCACCCCATCTCCCATACCTCGATACAAACAAATTCACAGACAAACAAAACAAAATGCTGGCAGTGTGACCTCTCCACGCACTCTCACAGCTGTTGGTTTGCATTTGGCTTTCTGGAGTCATCACGGTTTGGAACAACGGACTGATAGCCTCACCCTACTTCCTTCAACTTTCTCCTAGTCCACATACCTTAGTAAGGTCATTCTCCAGAAATAGATTGATCTTTTCTGGGCTCATTGGGTAGGATGTTACACAAAGCCATTTTGAACTTTTCTGAAATTTTTCGATTATCATCTTGACCTGTGTCTTCTTGAATGGGTTATAAAAAAAATTCTTTTCTGTGGAAAAATTTTGTTCCTCTTCCATACAACCTGTCCAGAAAAAAAGATCTGGATGACAGAAAGGGATGATTTTTAAAAATGTAAAGTTAGGATAACTAAATAGGAGACACGGTGATTTTGCAACATGAAAATATCTCAAAGCATGGCAACTATGGAGGTAGATGGGGAAGCAGAGGCAACTGTTAACCTTATTTTTCGGACTCCCTGCAAACTTTCCCCTCTACCTAAAGGAAATATCCCTGTGTTGCCTTTTCAAACTGCCGTAAGTGCCTTGAATACGAACGGACTGCTGAGCCTAGACCACCAGGCAATGCTGTGAGACAGCGTGGTGTGGTCAGAGATTCTACTTGTTCCTCAGAATAAGATGAGGGCCACGTTCATGAAAGTGATGAGCTCGGCTCAGCACCTGTGGCTCAACGGGCTAAGGCACCAGCCACATACACCTGAGCTGGCGGGTTCGAATCCAGCCTGGGCCCACCAAACAACAGTGACGGCTGCAACCAAAAAATGGCCGGGCATTGTGGCGGGCGCCTATAGTCCCAGCTACTTGGGAGGCAGAGGCAGGAGACTCGCTTGAGCCCAGGAATTGGAGGTTGCTATGAGCTGTGATGCCACGGCACTCTGTCCAGGGTGACAGCTTGAGGCTCTGTCTCAAAAAAAAGAAGAGAAAGTGATGAGCTGATGTCATAGACAAAGAAACCACTTTAAACTGGCTGCCTTGGGCATTCCCTCTGAACTCAAGAACTAAACTAAATTATTTGTACTGGGCTGAGAACTCTAGGGCAGGAGGCTACACATTGGGAGGCCCTGTTGGGGGTCTGTAACTGTTACTGCCTAATACATTGCTTGGGGTATCCTGACAATTGTAAACTGTTTCCAGGAGTACTTCATGTGTCCTTTGGGACCATAAATGGGTGTGTGTAACCTATCCTGACAGCCTACCTGAGCTGTGGAAGGGATTCAGGTCAGCTTCAAACTACTAGCCAGAGTTGTACTACTTCAGACTTGGTAACTGAAGCCAGACCAAAAAAGTTAACACAGATGTTTAACAGAGAAGCCAGATACTTTTCTTTTCTTTTCCTTTCTTTCTTTTTCTTCTTCTTCCTTTTTTGTAGAGACAGTCTCACTTTATCGCCCTCGGTAGAGTGCCGCAGCGTCACACAGCTCACAGCAACCTCCAACTCCTGGGCTTAGGCAATTCTCTTGCCTCAGCCTCCCAAGTAGCTGGGACTACAGGCGCCAGCCACAACACCCGGCTATTTTTGTATTGCAGTTCGGCCGAGGCTGCCACCTTCAGTATATGGGGCCGGCGCCCTACTCCATGAGCCACAGGCACTGCCCTCTTTCTTTTTTTTTGAAATAGGGTCTCACACTGTCACCCTGGGTAGAATACCAAGGCATGCATCATCATAGCTCACAGCAACCTCCAACTTGGGTTCAAGTAATCCTCTTGCCTCGGATTTTCTATTTTTAGTAGATAAGGGGTCTCACTCTTGCTCAGAGCTGGTCTTGAACTCATGAGCTTAAGCAATCCACCCGCCTCAGCCTCCCAGAGAGCTGGGATTACAGGCCTGAGTGGCTGGGCCTGAATTGAACAGTTCTCTGGGCAACTTTTCTCTCTCTCCCGATTGGATAGCTCCCTGCATCCTGAAGGGCACATGGGATCACCAGTGGCTGACCCTGCCAGCCTGCCTCCCCACCAGCCACCCAGGCAGACAGCGTCTACTCCCAGCAGGTGGTGGACCCTCCTGCTTCCCCTTTCCGAGGCACATGGGAATTCCAGACTCAGTTTCCCACGAGCTTTGCCAGGGTAGGAGAAGCTAGGGAGGGACAGGGCCCATTCCACTGGGGCTTGAGACGAAACCTCTGCCATGTGTTGGAAACCTCTGCCATGGGCTGCAGCCCACCACCCTAGCACTGCAGCAGGACTCAGCAAGTAGAGCAAAATACTGCAGATTGTGGTGCATCTTTGAAATATTTTCATTGATATGCAAGCTGGAGAATCACTTACTTCCCTAAGTCTCAAGTGTAAAAGATTTCTAAAATATCCATAGTGTGAAGATTAATTAACATATTAAAACATCCAAATATATATTATACCCATATGTATGTAGAAACTGAAGTGCCAAGAGCACTTGACACTTTAGGATAAATTGTATTCTGTGCATGCAGTGTTGCTTAAAAAAACTTGGGTTGAAATTCAGGCTAACATATGAATAATGTCTACTTTCTTGGATTAATTTATTAGGTTAATGGAACGTAATTGCAGTTTTGGCCCATAATTTTTTTTTTTTTTTTTTTAGACAGAGCCTCAAGCTGTCCCCCTAGGTAGCTGCTGTGACGTCACAGCTCACAGCAACCTCCAACTCTTGGGCTTAAGCGATTCTCTTACCTCAGCCTCCCAAGTAGCTGGGACTATAGGCACCTGCCACAATGCCCAGCTATTTTTTGGTTGTAGTTGTCATTGTTATTTGGCAGGCCTGGGCTGGATTCGAACCTGCTAGCTCTGGTGTATGTGGCTGGCGCCTTAGCCTCATGAGCTATAGGCACCAAGCCATGGCCCATAAATTTTAAATCATTATAACTAGGCTCAAACACATCTTTATTAATCAAAATAGGAACCATTACAATCCACACATTGTTGCCAAGTTTGTTTCTTCCTGTAGCATAAAAATCTGTGCTTTGGGGCTCGGGGCCTGTGGCTCAATGGGCTAAGGCGACAGCCACATACTCCTGAGCTGGCGGGTTTGAATCCAGCCCGGCCGCCAAACAACAATAGTGGCTGCAACCTAAAAATGGCCTGGCGTTGTGGTGGACGCCTTCAGTCCCAGCTACTTGGGAGGCAGAGGCAGGAGACTCACTTGAGCCCAGTAATTGGAGGTTGCTGTGAGCTGTAATGCCACAGCACTCTACCTAGGGTGACAGCTTGAGCCTCTGTCTCAAAAAAAAATCTGTGCTTTGGGATTCAATGAACTTTTGAAAAGCATTTTCTGTATCCTGCTGGTTGTGGAAGCGGTTTTCCCTGCAAAAAAGTTGTGGAGATGCTTGAAGAAGTGGTAGTCGGTTGCCAAGAGGTCAGGTGGCATCATGGCTCACAGCATCCTCTTGTGGAATTCTTGGGGTAGGCCCAGATAAGCCTTTTGTTTTAGGAGAGAAGGCGGAGAAGGAATTTGAGGGAGAAAGGTTTGTGTGGGGATGAGTTAGGCCCCCAACACCAACCACTGGTCATAAGAAATCTACTTTTCATCACATAACAGAATCTGATGGAAAATGGCTTGTCATTCCATAGAATAAATGAATATCGGCTCGGTTCCTGTAGCTCAGTGGTTAGGGTGCCAGCTACATACACCAGGGCTGGTGGGTTGAACCCTCAGAGGCCTGCCAAACAACGAGAAGTCTACAACCAAAACATAGCCAGGCGTTGTGGCAGGCGCCATGGTGGGCACCTGTAGTCCCAGCTACTTAGGAGGCTAAGGCAAGAGAATCGCTTAAACCCAAGGGTTTGAGGTTGCTGTGAGCTGTGACGAAAAAGCACTCTACAGAGAGCGATATAGTAAAAGTCTGTCTCTAAATAAATAAATAAATAAAAATAAATGAATACAGACTTCTCTCGCGCGTCAGGAGGCTCAGGTCGTTGTGCTGTGCCGTCTTCCCGCCTGCGCCAGGGACTGCCCGACTCAGGCGCCACCATGGCATCAGATGAAGGCAAGCTTTTCATTGGAGGGCTGAGTTTTGATACCAATGAGCAATCACTCGAGCAAGTCTTCTCAAAATATGGACAGATCTCTGAAGTGGTGGTCGTCAAAGATAGAGAGACCCAGCGATCTCGAGGGTTTGAGTTTGTCACCTTTGAGAACATAGATGACGCCAAGGATGCCGTGATGGCCATGAATGGGAAGTCTGTAGATGGGCGACAGACTCGAGGCAGGCAAGTCATCTGACAACCGATCCCGTGGGTACCGAGTTGGCTCTGCTGGGGTCGAGGTTTCTTCCGTGGCGGCCGAGGCCGAGGCCGTGGGTTCTGCAGGGGAGGAGGGGACCGAGGCTATGGGGGAAGCCGGTTTGAATCTAGGAGTGGGGGCTACGGAGGCTCCAGAGACTACTACAGCAGCCGGAATCAGGGCGGTGGCTACGGTGACCGGAGCTCAGGTGGATCCTATAGAGACAGCTACGACAGTTACACTACACACAACGAGTAAAAATCCTTCCTGCTCAAGATCGTCCTTCCAATGGCTGTATATTTAAAGATTTGGGGAGCTTCGCTGAATCGTTAATGTGTAGTGAACACACCTCCTTGTATTCCCACTTTTGTAGTCGTTTCAGTTCTGATCTTGTCAAACCCAGCCTGACTGCTTCTGACCCCCAAGATGGCCTCATGGTTAAGACTTTCCTATTTAAGGAAGTGCTATCCATTTTTAAGGGTTTTCCAAGAGTTGAAAAGCACTTAAGATTTACTTTTTTCTTTTTTCTATGAGCCATGAGTTTCTAAATTGTCAGGGGTTTGGGGGGCGTTGGGGGG
>CAUYON010078205.1:0-31704 GCA_963573935.1 Arctocebus calabarensis | reverse complement strand
AGCAGTTTGCCATGGTTGAGTTAAAGGTGGCCATTGCCTTGATTCTGCTCCACTTCAAAGTGTCTCTGGACCACACCAAACCTGTTGTCTTCATGAACCATGTTGTTCTCAAACCCAAGGATGGCCTTTATTTACATCTGGAGAAACTCCCTGAATGTTAGATCTTTGGGTACAATGATTAAATATGTTGTGTTTTTAAGTTCAATTTACAGTTCATGGTCCAAGTAAATGGAAAGGAATCAAAGTGTGGTGGGAAGGTTAGAGGGAGGAGAGATAAAGGTCTCTTGTGAAGGTACACATTATGCACAAGACTTCTAGGTAACACAGGATACCTCCTTGATCCGTTTCTATATGATTTGGAGAGATTTTCATATTTTTCTACTTGATTTTGCCTATTATTAATGTTCTATATCAAGCACTTTGCTAAGTGATTTGCATATATTTTGTGTTGTTCTAAACAAATAGTTTTCAGGCCAGACGTGGTGGCTCACACTGTAATCCTAGTACTCTGTGAGGCTGAGGCAGGTGGATAGCTTGAGCTCATGAGTTTGAGACCAGCCTGAGCAAAAGCAAGACCCTGTCTTTACTACAAATAGAAAAACTGAGGCAAGAGGATCACTTGAACACAAGAGTTGGAGGTTGCTGTGAGCTATGATGCCACAGCACTCTACCCAGCGGGACAGCTTGAGACTCTGTCCCCCCCCAAAAAATTTTTTCAGAAATACAAAAGAAATAAAAGAATATATACTCACATTTCCAACATGAGAAATCATATAGAATAAAAATTTTAAATGCTATCTCACATAGCTTACATCCCATGCCCTGACCAATCCTATGGCATTTCCTAAAAACAGAATAGTTTGGTGTATGTTCTTTAAGACATTTTCCTATCCATTACATATATGTGTAGGTTTGTATTCTTATAGATGGGATCACAGATATATTGTTATTGCTTTTTTTCACTTAATAAAAATCTATTTCACTTCTTATCATGATTTCATGGTATTCTATAATATAGATGCATTTCTATTTTCCTTATTGACATTTAAATTATTTATAATTTTAGAAACATGTTTACTGGTTGTTTATGTGTACCTTTGTTTTGTTCTCTGTAATTGTGCACTGTTTTTCTATGAAGTTGTCTTTTTCTAACTGATTCCTGAGTTCTTTATATGTTGAGGCTAACAATCCTTGATTATAGCTTTTCTTTATAATTTTTCCTATTATTTCATTTCTTTTATTAAAAAAAAACTGTAATTGGTCAGGCGTGGTGGCTCATGCTGTAATCCCAGCACTTGGGAGGCTGAGGCAGGTGGATTGCCTGAGCTCACAGGTTCGAGACCAGCATGAGCCACAGTGAGACCTCATCTCTAAAAATAGCCCAGCATTGAGGTGGGTGCCTGTAGTCCCAGCTACTCAGGAGGCTGAGGCAAGAGAATCACATAAGCCCAAGAGTTTGAGGTTGCTGTGAGCTATGATGCCATAGCACTCTACTGATGGTGACAAAGTGAGACTCTGTCCCCCCCAAAAATAACAAAACTGTATTTATTATGCCTTTTACCCTATGGAACTTTTAAATTTTCATGAAGACAGACAGACCAACTTTTCTTTCTGGTTTTTCAGTTTTGAGTCTTAGATGAGAACACCTTTGTTAGGAATATTATGAAGATATTCTACATATTTTTCTAATGCTAATCATTCTTGTTGAGCCTGAATGGAAATGTCTTAATGTTTTCCATATTCATCACTCATTTGAGCCTAATCAGAAATTTAGACCTATTTCAGAGGTGAGGCATGAGGTGAATTACATTTTAAGAGAGTTTTGCATCTACTATATAGAGAATGAATAGATTCCAGGGGGCCAGAGTGAGAGCAGGAAGACCAGGTGGGAAGCTATTGCAGTAGCATGTATGAGAGATGAGAGTGGCTGCCAAAGCTGGTGGTGGTGGAATTGAAGGGAAATGAATGGGAGATCAATTTTGATGGCATTGGGTAGAGTAAAGAGGACTTGTTAATTGATTAGGGAGGTCAAGGTAATAGGGAGGTCAAGACTCATGAAGGTAATGCTAGAGTTATGAAGACTGACCAATGCTATCATATGTCACTGTAGGAAGACTTTCCATAATGTGTGTGACCAGTCTGCTCTCACAATGCATCCATCAGTATTTTGCCTTGCTAGGCATTTTGATAAAGTCCTATGGTAAAAGATGTGCAAATACCTGAGGCATCGAGGGGAGGAGCCAAGATGGTGGCCGAGTAACAGCTTCCTTGCAACTGGGCAAGGTGAGTCTGGGGAGAGAAGACTTCAGGCATCTCTGGCTGACGAGATCTGCCCAGAAACATCCCTTTGGGGACACAGGGAGACAGCATGAGACTTCTGGACCCCCTGAGGAAGGCAAAAGCGGTGGAGATCTGGCAAGTGGTTGCGTGTGTTCGTTCGGTCTAATCCTGCCAGCAGCTGTGACTACAGCAGCAGTGAGATTGCAGACTGGAAAGGCCTTACCTGTGAGCTGTTTGGGTTTCTTTTGGACTTGGTACTCAGTTGAACTGCCTTGAGAGAACTGGGGCAGGAGTGCGGAGGTATTTGAGTGTTATCTGGGGCTTAAGACTGAGCCACCGAGCCAGAAAGAGCTTCCAGTGTTTGGTTGTGGGCTGTGTGGAGCCATTGTAGGAGAACTGCCCCGGCAAGCTCCACCCTCAGGGTCGCAGAACAACCATCGGGCAGGAGCGAGTAATCCAGTGACTGAGATGCCTTGCAGCCTTAGCCCTCGGGGCATTGGGTGAGCCCAATTTTGGCACACTGAGTAAGTGGATAGCCACTTAAGGAGTGATCCCAGCCACAAGCGCTTTCCTGGGAAAGCTTCTGCTTAGCCCAAGTTTGCAATTTAAAGTGCCTTATAACAGGCTGAGGAGGATTGAAGCTCTTCACCCTGCAGGGTTTGAGAAATCATTACAGGCCTTCGGTCTCCATTTTGTTCAGTTGTATCAACATTGCAATTAACATATCATACCCCTGAAGATCACCTCTTGCCCAGACAATATCAGCAAGATATATATACTGGGAAGTGTTTTTCATAGCTATTTGCCACTCCCAAGCCTTTTACCACACAGCCAACATCAGCTCCACCTTTGCCTTAGATGTCAGGAGTCTTCTTCTCTTTCCTTTCTCACTTGATTTGGATACTCTTACCTCTTTCACTTTCATTTAGGGAAGGCTAAATCTTTTGCAAGTCTTTAGATAAATCCACCTTTTAGAAATTTGGCCACCCAACTCAATCAAACAAACAAAGGAAAAGAATAAGTACTCGTAGCTAATCCATGAGAAGTTCCTAAGCCATTAGTGATTGATAATTAAGCAGGTGCTACATGTACAAATTAGTGTTTTGTTGCAGTTTCCCTGAATCAATCAATTTAGTACATGCTGCCTTTTTTAAAAAATGGAGAAAATCAGAGGCCTAAAGCAAAACCCACACACAAATTACTTGTTGAGGAAATAGACTGAATGAAGCATATCCTGGCCCATACTTTGTAAAGCACAAAAACTTTATGTATACATTAATAAGTTGCAGAGTTCATATGACAGTATTATGCACAGTCTGAATGTGTGACTAGTCCAAGTTCAAACTGTGGCTCATGTATTTATCCTTTGGAGATCAAAGGATAAATTTTATTTTTATTATTTACGTATGTATGTATTTATTTATTTATTTTGACACAGAGTTCCTCTATGTTGCCCTCGCTAAAGTGCTGTAGCGTTACAGCTCACAGCAACCTCAAACTCTGAGGCTTAAGTGATTCTCTTGCCTCAGCCTCTCAAGTAGCTAGGACTACAGGCATCCGCCACAACGCCTGGCTATTTTTTTGTTGTAGTCATTGTTTTAGCAGGTCTGTGCCAGGTTCGAACCTGCCAGCCTCAGTGTATGTTGCTGGTGCCCTAAATATTGAGCTATGGGCACTGTGCCAAAGGATAAATTTTAAAAAGAAATTGCAACAATAATGCATACCTTTTTAAGCCAAATTTTCATGAAATTAACTGAATACAGTTATAGTATAAAATAAAACTTGCGTTTCAGTGGCAGTAAAATTATACCTTATAAGAAAAGTAAAATTTTAGAGGGGCTCAATTTTACGAAATTATGTGGACTCTGTGTGGTGGAATGCACCTGTGATCTCAGTGACTCAGAGGCTGAGGCAAGAAGATCACTTGAGCCCAGAGATTTGAGACCAGTCTGGACAACAGAGGGTGATTATCTCTATAATAAGTAAATTAATTAATTAATAAGAAAACCAAGCTGTGGTTAAAATTTGCTGTGTGGAGGTCACCCTGTGATTTTTCTGATCCAGGTGACGATAGGTCACTTTGGGAGACAGGGTGGATAGAGGTGGGGCACAGTCTTAGTTTTGATGGATTCTTTAGTGTATCTTTCTCATCTGTCTTCTTTTAGATCCTGAGCTTGGGTCTCTAACATTCTATGGTGCATTTTGAGATTCTGTGGATGAATTAATATCTTTGCTATCTTTAATGACAAAAATGTCATTAAAATGTAAGTGAAATGTTTTAACTCTCATTCTTATCAAAGCGAATGTTTTAACTGGAATGAGCTCTTCGACTACATTGAGTTTGATAACCAGGATTACAATGAGAATGAATTTAATGCCTAAAAATATGTGTTAGTCTTAGGTTGCATTAAACTTTGCATTTACCTAAGAAAAGCATTTTAATATATTATCTTCACTTTCTAAAATTGAGATATTTTCATAGGGAAAACTATTGTATTTAATTATGAAAGGAAAACACTGTATAGTTATTCTTATCTTTGAAAAAGGTCAGCAGGACAACCAATTCTCATTTCTGTCTTATGGTCTTATGGAAATGAAGGATTGAAATTTTTAGATGGTTTATTACACAGGATACCTGGTAGTGTTTATGACCCAAAGGATTATTTTATGCATCTTTAAAGTATATTAAGCTGCTAACAGAAATGGAAGGGATGAGAGATAATTACAATTTATAAATCTTTTCATCCTTCTATTGAATCTAAATTTATCTATTTTCTAGTCTCATTTTGGTTAGTGATCTTTCCAAGAGGAACAAAATACACGATTATGTACCTGCATCTACATTTTTGATTTAGACAAGAATTTAAAGTACTTCCTGACAATGAACCAAGGGCAGCTTTTTATAATTTCTTTGTGTGGCATGATGTAACATGATTCACATGCTTGCTAATGCCCATATCTATTACATTTTATTTAAAAATAAGTCAGGCATTCAAAAACACAAATAAAAGTGTGACTACTTACATTGTTGGTCTTCTATTTTCACTTTTAATTAGATTAGTTATAAACTGCTAACCATAATTAAGTCTTCTCAATATGTATTATGCCTTTCAAGCTATTCCTTAGTATTTCACTTAAATGTGCATAATTAAAGCAAAATCTATTAAAATGACTAAAATTTTTATATTTAAAAATGAAAGATAATAGTACTAATTCCTTTCCAGATTTTGTTTCCTTTTGGTATAGTGCTCATTGCTGTTTTTTGAAGCTCAGCTAAAAAATTACACCGAGTACAAAAATCACATTATTTGGAAAAAACTTCAACCTTTTAGATTATCAGTGTTGAAATGGAAATAAAATTGGATTAGTTAAGGATATAGAAGACAATTTATTACAGAATCATTTCTAGAAATTTAGAAATTATTTTCTGGAACAATTCAGAATGATTAAGATATCACAACTTTATTGAATTGATCACTTTTGCTAAGTTAGGAGTTGATCTGTAACTCAGTAATATTGATGGACTTCATACTTATGTGTGAGGAGATCTGACAATTAAGTTCATGAACCCATCCTAGAAAAAGTGCTACCTAGCTAGTTGCTGAATACCACTATGGTCACCTTTGAAATACTTTCCTTGGGAAGCTATGCACATATGATAGGTTTTGCTTTTCTACCTCCATGCAACTGCCTTTAAAAGCATATTGGAACTCTTTTTCTGGAATGGCTATCAAGGCTGTCACTGTACTGCTCTTTATGTCCTTGATGTTATCAAAATACTTTACTTTCAATATTTCCTTTATGTGTTGGTAAAGAAAAATGTAATTGGAGCCCAAAGCAGGTGAGTAAGGAGGGTATTTTCATGTAGTTGCTTGTTTGCTGGTTAAAATATTTTTCTTAGATAGTGCTGTGTGAGCTGGTGCATTGCTGTGATGCAAGAGCCATAAGATGTTGGCTGAGATTTTCAGTTAAGATTTTTTTCTTTCTATATTGATGTTTATTTCATCTGATATGCTTCTCACAGTCAGCCAGCAATTTGAATGCACAATTCACTGACTTTTTGCAATGCTTTCATCAGGTCTGTTGTTACTGGCCACTCTGTGACACTTTTTCTCCAAAAACTTCATTAATTTGTACACTGCTGTTTTCTTCATTGCATGATCATAAACTTGGACTAACATCTTCCTGATTTCATTTCCACTCTTATCAAGTTTACCAAGAAATTTACAAATGTTTGTCTAGAGAATAGTGAATAACTGAAACAGGAAAGTTATATACACACAATGGTTGCAATAGCACATGATAGCACACAACAACAATAAATGATACTCAGCAAGATAACCCAATACATGGACACAAATACAACTGTGAGACACTGGTACACCAAGGCTACGAAAACCTAGTTGTTCGTATGTGCTGCCAACATAAGTGCATGGTGGCAAGTTCACAAACTTACTATCAGACCTTATATACACATGCTCAAAAGAAACTTAAACTATTTCCCAATTTCATGTTTCAAGATATTCCTATGCCTACTGAATAATTTTTTTGATTATGTCACTTTAAAACTCTATATTTGAATTTCAAAGTAATTGTAAGCATAACTAAAATGTTCAAATATTAGAAACAAATAATATTCTTTCAATCATTAGAAAACTGGAATAGTTTAGGTTTAAAGAAAAATTTCTGGGAAGACAAATAACTGACACAGGGTAAAGTTATAGGCACACAGTGGATAAGAGATAACTCTCAATTGGGCCTTTGGCTCATTTTCCAATGTCAGAATAATGAGACCCCCTGCACCCTGGGCTTCCCGTGAACTCACCTGGAGGTCCGATGATGTACATAACTTAAAATGACGTGGAAACATGAATTGTTCTATAATAGGTTTTGCTTTTCTATCTCCATGCAGCTGCCGGTATGGATATTTAGGGACCCACAACACTGTTCTTTTGTATTACAAGATGGTTGTTTAGACTTTTGAAAAGGACAGCAGAACTGATGAATCATCTCAATGGTTTTATCCCAATTACCCTACACATGACACCAAAATGATATGACTTTATTGCTTTATTAAAGAATTTAACTCAAACATAAAGATTACATACTTTTTTCTTTGATCTCCTTCAACTGTATAATGTCTTTAAAAAGTGAACTGAGTGAAAAACATAAAAGTAGCAGTTAATCTCTTTTTAAATTAAAAAAAAAAAACAGAACAAACAATTCAGACATATTGCACCTTTAAATTTTTTATTGGATTGTTATAGAGTGATGATTTCCATGTCTCCTTTTAAGTATCTCACATTAGAGGAGGCAAATGTATTTTTATTTCTTCTTCTACTAAAGAAATAAAATCTAAGAGATAATAAAATCAATTCATATTCATTTTAAGATAGTTAAATCCACTTAACAACTTTTTTTAAAGTATACTCTATTAATCTCTCTTAAATGTGTTCTTCTCCACCTCACTGTTACCATCATTCCTGCCCCAGAGCACTTGAACGTCATAACTTTATAGCAGGTTTTCATACAATGCACAAAAAATAATAATAATTTTGTTAAAAATTTGCATATAACAAAGCAAAAGTTATTACATTAGTTTTAAATCAACTCAAATGCTAGCCCAAAATATAAATTGAATATTTTGATCCATATACACCAGACCTTTCCTCATTTTAATATAATTATATATCCTCGCCACCCTCAAAATAATAAACTCCCAATTTTATATTCTGGTCAGTCACTTTCTTTTTTCATTAGGAAATGCACCACGTAGCCAGACATTGTGGTGGGCACCTATAGTTCCAGTTACTTGGGAGGCTGAGGCAAGAAGATCACTGGAGCTCAAGAGTTTGAGATTGTTGTGAGCTCTGAGCCATGGCACTCTACCTAGGGCAACAAAGTGAGACTTTGTCTCAAAAAAAAAAAATCATAAAACTTTTCATTACTATTAAATAGGAATTTAAATAATCATTTTAAAGAATAATTAATAATTTAATATATAATGAATTATTTAGACTCAGCTTGGCGCCTGTAGCTCAAGCAATTAAGGCGCCAGCCACATACACCAGAACTGGAGGGTTCAAATCCAGACTGGACCTACCAAACCACAGTGACAACTACAACCAAAAAATAGCCAGGTGCTGTGGCGGGCGCCTTTAGTCCCAGCTACTTGGGAGGCTGAGGCAAGAGAATCGCTTAAGCCCAGGAGTTGGAGGTTGCTGTGAGCTGTGATGCCATGGCACTCTACCCAGGGCAACAGCTTGAGGCTCTGTCTCAAAAAAACAAAATTATTTAGACAATATACTATTAAAGAAAACTAGTTTGTATCAAATTGCTGTGAATATAAAGAGAAAAAACTCTTACACTTAAATTTCAGGGTTTTATTTTTCAATTTTTATGTTAAACTCTTAAAATTAGGTAGAGAAACAAGAAATCTTTTGGAGTTTTTAATACATATTATAAGATGTTTTCCAGGGAAGTTATACCATGTTTTCTCCTTATCTGGGTCAACTGTGGTTCCCAGTAGGAAAGCATCATCTAGGGGATGGTACAAACCATTGATGGTTGAACTTGTGACAGAAAACCTAAGATAATAGGATAAAGGAAGAGCCAGTGTCATGCAGACTCCACAAAATTGACTAGGGAATGTCCTGTCCCCTACTGTCTTCTGGAAGAGTTCGTATACATTGGTATTGAGTCTTCAGTGTTTTGTAAAATTCCCTAGGGAAGCCGTCTGGCCCTGGATTTTTCTTCGTTGGAAAGTTTTAACTAAAGTTTTCAATTTTTTTAATAGATACTGAGCTTCTACTTATTCTTGTTTAGCTTCCATAATTTGTGTATGTGTGTATATATAACACCCAGACTAAATAAAGGTTTCTAGTAGTGCTTAGCTGAACTTTGAAATTTGTGACTTTCAAAAATTTGTTTCACTAACATGGTTGATTTCATGGCCCCGATTGTTTCCAGTAAGTCCATATTACTTTTTTAATATTGATATCTTCTCTTAATTTCTGGTATTTGTAATTTGCATTTTTCCCCAGTGATCCTGCCATCTCTGTGTTTACCACACAGTGTTCCTCTGTCCCCGTGCTGATATCTTCCCGTTTAGGCAGACATTCGTCAGTTAGAGCTCATCTTCTCTCTCTGCTATTACTCTATTTCATTTATTGTTTTGAGTTATTGCTCTTGTCCTTTTCAAAATGTCTAGTTGGTGTTTTGTTAATTCATTTTTCCCTAGAGAAACAGCTTGTTAGTTTATTTATTATTGCTAAATGTTTATTCTAATTTACAAATATATGCCGTCTCTTTACTAATGTTATTATTCCACTCTCCTGTTTATTGTACCATGACTTTCTTTATTCTTTCAGTCAGATGCTTAATTTGTCTATTTGCCTTTTTTTTAAATTGAATTCATGCAATGACAAAGGCTATGTATTTTCTTCTATGAGTGTTTTGTGCTCTACCCCACAAGTTTTCAGATATAATATTTTTATTGCTGCTTTGATGAAATTTGGCCAATTTAGTTTCATTTCCAATTTAAACCAAGGTGATTTAAGTTTTCTATCCCACAGACAAGTGATGTCTTTGTTTTCTGAATTTTGGGGGGAAAACAGGGGGGCAAAGTCTCATTCTGTTGCCCAGCCTAGAGTGTCGTGGCATCAGCCTAACTCACAGCAACCTCACACCTGCCTCAGCTTCTCCAGTAGCTGAGACTACAGGAGCCTGCCACCATGCCCAGATAATTTTTCCATTTTTGGTAGAGGGGTCTCTTCTTGTTTAGACTGGTCTTGAACTCCTCAGCTCAGGTGATCCTCCCCTCTTGCACCCCAGAGTGCTAGGATTACAGATGCGAGCCACTGGGCCTGGCTCTATTTTCCAAATTTTTAAAAACATTTATTTCTATTTTTATTAAATTCTGACAGGAAACCAATTTTATTAGTAGATGCTCACGAACAACATAATATATTTAAAATTTTTTGGCTCGGCGCCTATGGCTCAACAGGCTAAGGCGCCAGCCACATACACCTGAGCGGGCGGGTTCAAATCCAGCCCGGCCTGCCAAACAACAATGGTGGCTGCAACCAAAAAATGGTCGAGTGTTGTGGCAGGCGCCTGTAGTCCCAGCTACTTGGGAGGCGGAGGCAGGAGACTCGCTTGAGCCCAGGAATTGAAGGCTGCTGTGAGCTATGATGCCACAGCTCTCTACCCAGGGTGATAGCTTGAGGTTCTGTCTCAAAAAAAAAAAATAAATAAATAAATAAAAATGTTAAATTTACACATAGTAATTATACATATTTGGGAGGTCCAGTGTAGCACTTACACGCCCACCAATAGTGTATAAGCATTTCCTTTTCTCTGCATCCTCACCAGCATCAGTTTTCTTCGGTTTTAGAATAATAACCATTCTAACTGAGGTGTGATGATGTCTCATTATACTTTTGATTTGCATTTCCCTGATGATTATTGATGCCAAACATTTTTTCATATACCTGTTGGCCAGTTGTCCTCTTTTGAGAAATGTCTGTTCATGTTCTGTGTTGCTTTTTAATGGGATTATTTGGCTTTTTACACTGCTGAGTTACTTGTGTTCTTTGTATATTGTGGGCATTAGTTTTCTTTGTCAAATGAATAGTTGCAAATATTTTCTCCCATTAAAAAGTTGTCTCTTCACTCTGTTCACTGATTGTTTCAATGATCCACAGGAGATTTTTCACTTAACACTGCCCTGTGTGTCTCTCGTGGTGAGGCACAAGGCTCTCTGCACACTGGCGGTCTGACTTTAACTTCAGTTCTCTCGCAGTTCAAGAGGCAGTTACAGACTGACCCTCCTTGGGCTATCACTGAGGTTAATACACCATAGGTAAAAACTATGTCTACAAAGTTTCAAAGAGGGAGGAAAAATCTCTGAAGGAGGACACAAAAGTCTGGGAAAGTTGACTACCAGTTTCTCCAGAATATAGTTTCATTGTTCTGCATATGGACATCCAGTGTTCCCAGTACAATTTATTCAGTCTGTTCTTTACCCAATGTATGTTCTTGGCATCTTGGTTGAAAATAAGTTGGCTAAAAATATGTGAATTTATTTCAGAGTTCTCTGTTCTGTTCCATGTTCTATACTTTTGTTTTTATGTCGGTACTTTGGCATTTTGCTTATTATAGCATTGAGAAGGATTTTTGAAGTCAGATACTGTGATGTTCCCAGCTTTGTTTTATCTGCGTAGGAAGGTTTTGGTGATTCTTACTTTTTTATGGTCCCACATGAATGTTAGAATTTTTTACATTTATGTTAAAGTGCCATTTGTATTTTGATAGGGATAGCACTGAATATGTGCATTGTTTGAGGAAATATGGTAATTTTAGCAATTTAAAATGAGTCTTCCAACCCATGAACACAGGATATGTTTTCACATTTTGTGTCCTATTTAATTTCTTTTGTCAGTGTTTCATAGTTTCCAGCATAAGATATCTAACCTCTTGGCTTTAATTTATTTCTTGGTATCTATATTTTGTAGCTATTATAATTGAGGTTGCTTTCTTGATTTCATTTTCAGTTAATTCATTATTTGTGTATAGAAGTACTACTGATGTTTTATATTGATTTTATATTCTGAAACTTTACTAAATTCACTATTCATTTCTAAAAGTTTCTGTGGAGTCTTTAGATTTTTCCATTTATAAGATCACATAATCTACAAGGAGAGATTTTAACTTCCTCATTTCCAGTTTGGATGGACTTTATTTCTTTCTCCTGCCTAAGGAGTTAATGAATACTTAGGAGATAATATGTGTCCATTAAAGCTTTCATAATTTTGTATTCATGATTCCTAATAGTCAGTGAACTCTTGTCACCTACAGATCTAGAAATTTAAAATTTAAGGATTTTTTTCCCTAGATTTTTAAGGTATTTCTCCACATATTCCATTCTATTCCTAAGAAGCACCAATTATCTATATTTATAAATTCCTTCTTATATTTTTTGGATCTCTCAACTTCTCTTAGATGATTTTCACTCCTTTCCTTTACTAATATTCAAAAATATTCTGTATGATTTCTTCTTAAAGTAATAAATTATATTTATAAAATTTTATCCTATTACTTTATCATTTCTAATGCCTTCAAATTACATATTTTCTGACTTTTAATAAGTTTAATATTCCAGGCAATTTTCAAATCATATATAATTTATCTCATCTTCTATCTTTCCAGGAAGAAAGTCATATTTCACTATTCTTCCTTTATAAATAGTTCCTTTAGGTACGTGGTACCTAAAATTTACTTTGGTTTTATATAGCAAATCTTTTTCTAAAGTGAGTACCTTATTCATCTCTTGTAGGTGGTTTATTTTGGTACCTTTCATAATAATTACACATTTTCCACATCAGTTTCTTTTATTATTTGTCTTTGAATGAATGAAATTTGTTCATGACTATTACTTTTCTCTTGACTATAACCAACAATAGTAGATTTTGTTTTTTCACTTTTCATGTATTCTCATCTTCATTACCTTGGCGCTAAGAAGATTTTTCTATGAGAATTTTCCTATCACCCTGGAGAAGATATAGTAAGTATGGAAAAAGCATCAATCAGATACTCATCAGGATTAAGGGGGGAAAAAACAGGGAGCCAAGACCAGGAGTTTTCATAGGTTAAAACTATTGCAAACTATGCTTTTAAACTAAAATTTTCTTTAGCCTTCTTTCTTTTCCAAGGAAATAAAACTGCTTGTCCAATATCCCTTGTGATGCATCTGACCGCCAATTTAGCAGAATATCTGTAGCCAATTTAGAAAGTAAAGCAGTATGACCTAGGCACTTTTTAAAAAAATCCTCATTGTACCATCCACTCTGTGAAAAATTGTATGAGAGACTGAGTTTTTCTGGGGTTTGCTGCATACGTGTTTGTAATTGTTACTGTCTTTAGGTAATGAGCATCTGAAACAAAAGAGATTTTCATCGGCTTTATGGGAAACACTTATACCTGCTCTCATTTCTTCATGTTGTGTGAATTTTGTTCAAGTAGGAAAACGATTCCTGTATTGAAAAGACCTCATGAAACTGTGGAAATTCATACAGAGGAAAAGTCATGCCTGAATACACATCCTCTCTCAAATTTAATATAATGCTGTTGAACAGAGATGTCAAATGGCATTGCCAATAATTGGACCCACTTTAACTCACAATATAGCCCCTTCTAAACTTTGAAAAGAGGAATTTATAATTTTGTACATTTTTGTCCCCAAAATGTAATTTTCTTGACAGTTGAGGCATGATTTAATTATTGGTCACTTTATAAAATAGATTTCTTTTGTGTTGTACATGGCAGGCATTTCTGGAAAGTTATGATATTTGGTTAAAATTATGTGATATTTAGTCAACAATGTACAGTAGTTTAGGTTTAGTTTCAGAGAATGTGAACATTTTCAAGTTTTAAGCATAAATGAATCTTGAAAGGTATTAAATGGTAGGAAAAAATCTTCAGTTAAGCTGAAGTAGCTTATGTGAGGTTAAGCTTTCAAAAATGATTTTAACTTTAATAAAAAGCAGAATCACAATAAGAGCCAATACCTCTTCTATAATTAGGAAAATTAAAAGACTGTCACTGCAAATGCTAGCCCCAGAGCCATGTTGTGCCATAAAATAAGGAGCCCCATCCCGACCAGGAACCTGGGACAGCCAAAAAGCTGTGCTCAGAGTATCCTCTTTATTCTGAAGCCACTGTTACAATTGCTGCTTCCAGAAACACCTATTAAAAGTCACTGGGAAAAGGGAAGCTCTAAACAATCCTTATTAATACACATGGAGCAAGGGACTACACACTGGCATTTCTGCTAATCCTCTCACAGAAAGCAGATCACCCCGTGCTGGGAGAAACAATAGAAATGTCCAGAGTAAGCCACCATATGGCATTAACTATGCTAACTCTAATTGGAGTGTGTCTGATTAGCAGAACCCAAATCACATCCAAGGCTGTGGCTGCAAGAGGCTTTCTGGAAAATGCAGAATTTCAACCTCTAATAATAAAGGATAAACCAGAAATATGTTAAATGACCATTGGACTCCAATATCATGCCCAACTCTTAAAATAAAGAGCTTCTTCATTTCATATGGAACCAGAAAAAAAAGAATCCAAATACCTAATACAATTTTTAGAAATAAAAAAAATCTGGAGGCATCATGTTCCTAGACTTCAGGTTGTACTCCAAGTTTATAGTGATCAAAGCAGCATGGAACCAGCACAAAAATAGAGACACAGATCTTTAGAATGAAATGGAGAACTTAGGGATAAACATAGCCACATGGTGCCATCTAATCTTTGATAAAACAAACAAAAACCTGCATGGAGACAGAAGCCCTATTCAACAAATTGTACCAAGAGACCTGCTCAGCTACATGTGGAAGACTGAAACTGGACTGCAGTTCTCTCACCACTGACAAGATTGACTCCCACTGGATAAAAGATTTAAATTTAAGGCACAAAACAATAAAAATTCTTGAAGAGAGTGTGGGGAAAACACTTGACAAAACTGGCCTGGAAAAAGATTTTATGAATGAGATCCCCTTGGCAATTGCAGCAACATCAAGAAAAAATAAATGGGACATGATCAAGCTAAAAAGCTCCTGCACAGCTAGGGGCACCACTGAAAGCAAACTGACAGAATGGGAGAAGATATTCGCATGCTATGAATCTGACAAAAGGCTGACAACTAGAATCTATAGAGAACTTAAATTAATCAACAAGAAAAGCACAAACAACCCCATTTATAAGTAGGCAAGAAACATGAACAGAAACTTCTCTGAAGAAGGCAGGTGAATGTCCAACAAACACAGGGAAAAATGCTCATCATCCCTAATCATAAGAGAAATGCATTTCAAAACCACTCCAATGTGTCACCTAACTCCAGTAAGAGTAGCCCACATTACAAACACTCAAATCTGCAGATACTAGCATGGATGTGGAGAGAAGGGAACACTTTTTTTTTTTTTTGTAGAGACAGAGTCTCACTTTATAACCCTCCATAGAGTGCCATGGCGTCACCCAGCTCACAACCAACTCCTGGGCTTAGGTGATTATCTTGCCTGAACCTCCCGAGTAGCTGGGACCACAGGTGCCTGCCACAACGTTGGCCTGGCTATTTTTTTGTTTTGCAGTTCAGCTGAGGCTGGGTTTGAACCTGCCACCTTCGGCATATGGGGCCGGCGCCCTACTCGCTGAGCCACAGGCGCTGCCCAGAAGGGAACACTGTTGCACTGCTAGTGGGATGGCAAATTAATACAACCTCTATGGAAAGAAATATGGAGAATTCTTAAAGAACTAAAAGTAGCACTTTGATTTGATCCTGTAATCCCATTACTCGGAATCTAGTCAGAAGAAAAAAATAATCATTTTACCATAAGGACATTTGCACCAGAATGTTTATTGCAGCTGAATTCATAATTGCTAAGATGTGGAAGTAGACCAAGTGCCCATCAACCCAAGAATGAACTAACAAACTGTGATCTATGTATGCCATGGAATAGTATTCAACCAGAAGAAAAGATGGAGACTTTACGCCTTCTGTATTTACCCGGACGGAGTTGAAACACATTCTTCTTAGTAAAATATCTCAAGAATTGAACAAAAAAGTATCCAATGTACTCAATGCTAATATAGAACCAATATATAAACAACTACATACCCACCCAAAAGAAAAAAAAAAAACAAAGTAGAGTCTCACAAGGGGGAGGGGAGAGGAACAAGAGGGAAGGGTGGTGGTTGGTGAGAGGAAGGAGGGTGCACCTAATGTGCACGATGAGAGGGTATTCGGCAGCCCCTGGGTGAAGGGCTCAGCTAGACTGTGAACTTTACCTTAGAAATGAAAACTATGAAACTAAACATTTGTACTCTCAGATTAATCAGAAATAAAGAAAAGAAGAAAATAAATAAAATAAAGCATTTTGCTCTTTTTTGTTTTCTCTTTGTTCCCATGGCCTGAGTAAAGAAATAAGGTTAGAAGCCTTCATTTATCAAACTCATTGCAGTCCGATTTTCCTAAAATTTAAAACTGTTTGTGTCTTTGTCCAGCTTAGAACATGAGTACATATTAATGCAAGATATGAATTATTTATGATGCTATTCTTGGTTCTCATTTATCTTACACTTTGAAAAGATGCAGCCATTTGTTGAGCCTACATACAAATCACTTGGTCATTGAAAGATGGAATTCTGTGGCCCTATTCCACATGATTTTAGCATACAAGCATATGTCAACAGCAGGTAGTTATGAGCTCTTTCATACTCTGTGATAAAGAATCCAATCCATGTCATAGATGTCAACCTGAGATGGAAATGTACTGCTAGCTGTGAACATTATGTTCAGTACAGAATAAGGAAGAAATTAGGAACTGAATGAAGCACCTGAGAATGTTGAACTATAGTGTAACATAAGGACATCTGTATTCTTGAATCAAGAGATAAGATAGCCAGGCCATTAATAGACTATAAACCAAATTTTCTAAACCAACTGTGGTATGTACATAATAAGCAAATGTTTCTTAGAAAAGAGGTATTTCTCAAAGAAATTGATGCACGTTTTATAAACAAAACTATAACTTACACAGTTAGTGATAAAGTCACTGCATCTTACTTGTAAATATCCCACTGTCTTTTGACCTAGACAGTATACTGTCAAATGTAAAGATAAATATTGATGGAGTAAGATTAGGGTTCAAATGTTTACTTTTAATCAAATGGAGACTTTTTAAAACAGTTGTAATTTTTAATTAAAACTCAGAATAATTCCTGTAAAACACCTCATGAAAAGACTACTGAAGTCATTGGTATATTCTGATTTAAAATTGTGCTTAGAATACTATCACAGATAAAAATCTAAAAGTAAAATTGATTTCCAGGAGAATTTCAATACATTCCAGCATTCCCTTAGGAACCACAGGAACATGTGGGATGAAAGTGTGTCACGGTTGACTTTTCTTATGGAGCTATGATATTTTGATCAAGCCCTGATAATCAGCGAAGGTCACTCATTCACTGATTCAAAATATATTCACTAAATGATGACTATGTGTCAGGTACTATTTTAAGATTATTCATTGGTGAAAAAGAAGGCAAAAATTTTTCCAGTGACTCTTCCATTTTAGTGGATGGAAACAGACAGGAAAACAAACAACCATAATAAAATAATATAACAGATATTGATACATTTTTATGGAAAAAAATGAAAGAAGGAACAAGGGAATGAAAAAAACCTCATTAATAAATTGACAACTAAGCAAGATCTGAAGTTGGAGGAATTTATTATTATTTGTGGGAAGGGCATTTATGGCAAGAAAGGAACAAGGTCAAAACACTGAGGCCAGAGCTGGCGAGAGTGTTCGAGGACTAGCAAGGTCAGTATGCTGGGAGGAAGCACTGGAGGACAGAGAGGAAAGGGGCGGCAAAGTCAAGTACAGCCTGGAGGCCATCATAAGGATTTGGCTGTTCTCTTAAATCATTAGAGGATCTAACACTATCTGACTTTAAATGTAAGGGACAAGGGTGGGTGCAGAGGGATAAATTAAATGTCGGTTTAGTAATTTTGGTGAGACGATTTTATAGCATGAGTTGGGGTGCCAGTAAGTGGGGGTGGTAAGAAGCAGCATAAGGGTGGGTGTTATGTTCTTACAAAAGCAGGAGGAGGTAAGATTTAATGCACATGGTTTACGTTGGAGGCATAGGAATTTCATCCACAGTAAAAGGAGAGAGGATCCAATATCCACAAGTAGACGATTGTGGAAACTTACCCACGTTCTATTCCTCTGAATTTTTCTCATTAAAATGAGGGCAGAGTTAGCAAGTTTGTGCGAAGAAAGTGAACAGAGCATCCAAACCAACAGGTTGTGTACTTAATGTCGATCATCATGAATTTCACATGCAAACAGCATGCTGGTATATTGCTCTTTATGGAGCCATGTTTAGCCACATGTGTGTAGCATGGGAGAAGGCAGAAGGTTGAATTTAACCAGGGTAGGGATTTTGCCATGTGAGTACAAAATGTAAAAGAGTGGCAGGAGAGCTGAGGGTCTTATCGATAGAATATGGACTGGAAGCTGAGAAAACAGTAAAATGAGTGTAGTGAGACACAGGAAATCGTGGTGTGATAGAGTCTAGGTTATAGTTTGCTTGAAGAATTGACGTAGTTCACTAAGAAAGGGAGTGAGCTGAAGACAGAAAGTCAGCACTGGAGAGGCGTGTGTAGCTGCATGAGCCCAGTGTGACGGGGTCACCTTTGTTTGTAACAACAAGACCCACAAGGATGGACGTGGGAGGCTGACTTGGCTTGGAGAACATCACGGGGAGAGGAGCTGAGAAAATTGTGAGTTCTGAGTAGTAGGAGAGTTATATACTGTGCAGATAATGGAATTACTGAGAAATGTAAATGAGCAGCGTTGGAAGAAATAACAGGAAAGAGGAACTTAGGCGTTCAAGGAATGGAAGCGAAGTATGCAAAACTTGTATGCAGAATCATTAGCCATTGTTAATTACTGCACTTCAGAGATGAGTGGTTTTAGGGAGGGAAGTAGGAAAATGGCCTGCGAGAATACTGCTGGAAAAGACACCTAAAATAATTCTGGGAGTGAGTGTAACATAGAAAAAGAATTCCCACTGAGCACCCTGACAGGCAAGCGGGTCACTATTTTTCACTGTTGTGAAGATGGAACTTCCAGTGGGGATGAGTGTCACCACCGGGGACGCTACACCTCCCAGTGTCACAGGAAAGAACCAGGCAGGACATGGATTGAAGTGCTAGCTTGCAAGAGGCGGTGTAACCAGAGGTGCAGGAGAGCCCTGAGCCCTCTCCAGAACAGCTATTTATTAAAGTTATGCACAACAGGCGCGGAGGGTTAAAGTAATGACATAGGAGGGCTGCATGCGTAAGGATTGCCACGTGCTTTTCCCCACGTGCTCTTTCCTTATGGTTCTTTTCCCACAGCCCCCATGAAGAAGCATCAAGCGTTACTGTTTAACGCCTGCTTATTGAGGAGTGACTGAACTTGTCTCATTCCAGAATACTGAGTTACTTGGGGGCTTGCCCCTAAGTCACAAAACATCCATAGGCTTGCCAGGAGACTGTCCTGTTCTCAGCATTCCCTTTTAATGTGATAAGAATCAGTAACTGTTCTTGCAAGCATGGTGTCTGGTCCTCTGTAATTGAGCATCTCTACACAAACGACTTAGTTGAAAATAATTCTATACAACTTTTCTTCCACTTGCCTGGTTAAGGAAATGGGCTGGGCTGAATTGTATACTGGTGTAGTTCTAATGTTCAAGACAGTTTTAATGTACCTTCTTCAAATCAAATCCTTAGAGAAGTTCTGAAGCACCTGGTTATTATCTGAAACTAAATATGTGGAGGATTGTATTAACTATTCCTTCTCAGGAATGGCTTTCATCATACCTTGTGCCAAGACTACAGTGTAACTTAATTAAGGAGCTCGCCAAGCTTTTGTCAGCAAGTTTATGTGTTGGAAACCAGCTATTTTATTTTTTTTTAATTTTTATTAAATCATAATTGTGTACATTAGTGCAATTGGAAACCAGCCATTTTAAATCACAAATTTTCTCATTCAGGCAATAAATGTTCCTAAAGATTAGGAAAGCTTGCATTGCTCCCATATCTTTCCCAGGCTGTCTCTGGAGATGGGATTGTTGCTTTCTTGGTGAAAGTTTAAACTGTGGTTCTGCTAATTTCCAGGGAAGAGAATATTACATATGAGCTATCAGTCCTCACAGAAGGTAGGAGTAATAGAAAGATCTAAGGTAATAGGACCGTTGGTCTTTAAGAGATGTGTTTCAAGTTCTTACAATCTCACAGCTGTAGTAAAGTCATCTGTGTGATGTTCGGAATAAATGGGATAAATGGCCCTAATAATATTTTTTCTAAAAGTAACCTTTTATATAGTGGAGCAATAGCACAGGAATCCCCCTCCATTCCTGAGAAATACATTCCAAGACCCTCAGAGGATTCCTGCAACCACAGATAGCACCAAACCCTATATACACTATGCTTATTTCTGTACATGCATACCTATGATTAAGTTTAACTCATAAATCAGTCACATTAAGAGATTAGCAATAATAATTAATAATAAAATAGAACAGTTATAAACATATGTTATAATAAAAGTTATATAAATGTGGTCTCTCTCTCTCAAAATATCTTTTTGTACTTACCTTTCTCCTTGTGATGATGTAAGATGTTAAAATGCCTATGTGATGAGATGAAGTGAGGTGAATGATGACTGCATTGTGATGTCGATAGAAACTTCCAGAAATAAGCAGTTCACAAATTTTAGATTGGGCACTGTTCTGAATAGTGGATGAAGTCTTGCCCCCACCTGGCACTGCCATTAGTCACCTCAGGTATCAAATCAACCCGGGCAGTATTGCAGCACCTCAGAGTTTGTGTTCAAGTAACCCTCACTTTACTTGCCAATGGTTCCAAAGCCCAAGAATAAGGATGCAATATCTTCTGACTGTGGTTGACTGGGGGTAATTAAAACCTTGGATAAAGGTGGATGACTGTACACTTTTTTTTGAGCATTAACTCAAATAAATCCAATATGAAGAATCCAATTCATCAAAAAAGTTGAGGACACTCCTCAAATGCATTGCTCACAAATGTTTGATTTCTAAAATTTTAAAATATTGAGTGGGTACAAATATTTTTATCACATGAGTATGTGTGTAATGGTGAGGTAAGAGCTTTCAGTGTGCCTGTCACCACGACACTGCTCATTGTAGCCGAGAGGTAAGTCTTTCTTCCTCACTTTCCTCCCAACCTCCCTCCTTCTTAGACTCCAGTGCCCTTTACATCTCTTTGTGCTTGTGCATCCCCATCATTTAGCTCTCACTGATTAGGGAGAACTACATGGTGTTTGTTTTCCATTCCTGTGATACATCACTTAGGTCAATCTTCTCCAATTCCATCCAAGTTGCTGCAAAAGACATTACCTCCTTCCTTTTCATGGCTGGGTACTACGTCCTCAGTGCTGTATATATATACATGCCATATGTATACACAGAAAGAATATGTGATGTATATATGCACACATATATGCATATCTTTATCCTCCCATGAATTCATGGGTACTTAGGTTGATTCTGTATCTTTAAAATTTTGAATTGTGCTTTAATAAACACTTAGGGGCAGGTGTCTCTTTGAATGAATGATTTATTTTTCTTTCATTAGATACTCAATAGTGGGATTGCTAGATCAGATGGTAAGTCTACATTTACACACATTTCTTTGAGGCATCTCCACACTGTTTTCCATAAGGGTTGTACCAATGTATAGCTCCACCAAGAGTGTATAAGCATTCTTTTCTGTCTGTATCCATGCCAGCATCAATTGTTTTTTGACTTTTTAGTAATGATCATTCTGACAAAGGTGAGTTGGCTATCTCATTATGGGTTTAATTTGCATTTTCCTGATGATTAGTGATGTTGAACACTTTTTCATATATTTGATGGCCATCTGTCTGTTTTCTCTGGAAAAATTATTTTTATATCTTTTGCCCACCTTTTGATAGAGTTGTTATTTTCTTGCTGATTTGAGTTCTTTGTAGATTCTGTATATTAGTCCTAACATATAGGTTGTAAATATTTTCTCTCATTCTGTAAGATGCCTATTTACTCTGTTGATTTTTTCCTTTGCTGTGCAGAAGCTATTTAATTTATTTCATTAATTTATTTTTGATGTTGGTTTATTTGCCTTGGACATTTTTCAGTTTATTTTTCATGAGGGAGGATTTTAATATTTGAATCACCTTAGGAACCATAGAAGTTTTTATTTGAAAGAATATATGTTTCATAATCAAGAAGGATGCTAAAATTTTTACAGTGTGGAATTCAAATTTCTAAAGCCAGTTTTAGCCCCAATATATTCACCCTGATGAATAACTATATTTTCAATTATTATCTCTTTGTTAAGAAACACAACATAACCTTGAGAATGAACACCACAAATATAAGGAACCCCTCATCAAAAATAGCAATTTAGTATCATGTAGGCTCATTGTATACCTTTATTTATTTAGAGGGATAAAAGGAATAAAATGCATAAGCTCTCTAGCATTTCAAACTCCAGGATATTCAATTACTCGGTAGCAACTGGTTATTAGATTAGATACATCCCAGCACATCACAGAGGGTGAAAAGGTTCTTCCAGCAACAAAGGAGCTTTAAAGAAATTTCACTTGTAATTATGTTTCTTGTAAGATTTTGTTTCTGTTTGATTTGAAATAGGATGTAATCTGCTAGAGAGAGAAAAAATCAAAAGATTAACATCACTTTATTATCTAGTATGAAATAGGCCTAGGCTCAGACTGATTTGATGAAATCTATTTATAGAAATTTTGTGCTCTCTGTTATTTAAAAGGGAAGATAGATAATATAAACAGATAAATTAATTTAGCATAGTGTACCAGCAGACCACCATGACCCCAGCAGTTAATGTCAGTAATAAAAATATTTGCTGTTGGGGCCAGGTGTGGTGTCTGATGCCTGTAACCCTAGCACTCTGGGAGGCCAAGGTGGGTGGATTGCCTGAGCTCACGGGTTTGAGACCAGCCTGAGCAAGAGTGAGACCCATCTCTGCTAAAAATAGAAAAACTAGCCAGGCATTGTGGCAGGCGTCTATAGTCCAAGCTAGTGGGAAGGCTGAGCCAAGAGGATTGCTCAAGCCCAAAAGTTTGAGGTTGTTGTGAGCTATGATACTACAGCACTCTACGCATGATGACAGTGAGACTCTCTCTTCAAGAAAAAAAAAAAGATATATTGATTTTGGCCTACTGCGTTGGCTCAATGGTGGAGCATGCCTATAGGTCTAGCTTCTCAGGAGGATCCCCTGAGCGCAAGCATTCAAGGTTGCAATGAGGTACGAGTGTGAGACTGTGCTCCAGTCTGTTAGGAAAAAAAAAAAGAAGGAAGAAAAATATTTGCTGTTGTACATCTAAAGAACATTTTAGTGTTTGTTCATTCTTGGACCATAACCTTCATAAATTTTTTATGACAAGTGAATGTAAAAGTCTACAACATAATGAGGCCAAGTTCAATTGAATTATGATTCAGAAGGACGTTTTTAGTATTTACTTCATATGTGTGTATTCATCATTATAAAGCAATAAACCTTAAAAAGTATTTTTCACACACAATGAAACTAAATCAGGTTGCGTCCTTGTTGAGAAACTTAGTTCTAGGCATTATAAATTCTAAACTAAATATATTCTGACCATTTTTTGAGGTGCACATTAATTATTGGTTTGTGTGGAAAAGTGTTTGGAAACAAGAATTATTATACTATTTCTTTTAACTGTATACATTTATGGAGTACAAGGTGATGATTTGATTTATAGTGTGGAATGCTTAAATCAAACTGATTAACATAATCATCACCTCAGTTACTTATTTTTTGTGGTGAGACATGTATAATTTACTCTTAGCTATTTTGAAACGTACCCTTGCATTGTGCACATTAGGCGAGATCCCACCGAATGCCCTCCTCCTTCCACCAATCACCCCCCTCTCCCCTCCACTCTCCCTCCTCTCTCCTCTCTCTTGCTAGACTCTATTTATGTTTTATCATTTGTATGAATGTGTAAGTGAATATATGTTGGTTTCATAATAGTATTGAGTACATTGAATATTTTTTATCCATTCCTGAGATACTTTACTAGGAAGAATATGTTTCAACTCCATCCATGTAATCATAAAAGATGTAAACTCTCCATCTTTTTTAATAGCTGAATAGTATTTCATGGTATACATATGCCACAATTTTTTAACCCATTTATGGATTGATGGACATTTGGGCTGCTTCTACAACTTGGCAATTATGAATTGGCCTGCAATAAACATTCTAGAACAAATGTCTTTGTGGTAAAATTATTTTTGTTCTTCTGGGTAAAAACCTAGTAATGGAATTGTAGGATCAAATGGAAGGTCAACTTTTAATTCCTTAAGGATTTTCCCTCTATACTTCTTTCCATTGAAGTTGTGTTAGTTTGCAATCTCATTAGCAGTGCAGAAGTGTTCCCTTCTCTCCACATCCATGCCAGCATCTGCAGTTTTGGGACATCTTGATATGGGATTTTTTTTTTTTTTGTCTGGGGCCTGGTTTGAACCCAGAACCTCTGGTATATGGGGCAGGCGCCCCTAATTAGGTGATATCTCAGAGTGGTTTTGATTTGCATTTCTCTGATGATTAAAGACAATAAGCATTTTTTTTATGTGTTTGTTGGGCATGCATCTGGCATCTTCAGAGAAGTTTCTGTTCAAGTCTCTTGCCCATAAAGAAATGAGGTTATTTATTCTTTTCTTATTAATTTGATCAATAAATCAAACTATAGATTCTAGTTATCACACCTTTGTCAGAATCATAACATGCAAACATCTTCTCCTGTTCCAAAAGCTGTCTATTTGCTTTAGTTGTAGTGCTTTTAGCTGTGCAGAAGTTTTTTAGCTTGAACAAATTCTAATAATTTATTTTTGGTATTGCTTCAATTGCTAGGGGGTTCTTCCTCATAACATATATACCAAGTCCAATATCTTCCAGCATTTTTCCTGCAAGTTCTTCTAGTATTTTTATAGTTTCATGTCTTAAATTTAAATCTTTTATACAGTGAGAATCAGTTTTTGTTAGTGTAAGAGGTATGGGTCTAGTTTCATTTTTCTATAAGTCGCTAGCTAGTTCTCCCAGAGCTATTTGTTAAATAGGGATTCTTTTCCCCAGTGAATGTTTTTGTTAGACTTATCAAGGATCAAATTACAGTGTGTGGCTGGATTCATCTCTAGATTCTCTATTCTATTCTATGTATCTACATCTCTATTTTTATGCCAGTAGCATAGTGTTTTGATCACTATAGATTTATAGTATAACCTGAAGTCTGGTAGGGTGATTCCTCCACAATTGTTCTTATTTCTAAGTATTATATTGGCTATATGGGTTTTTTTCTGATTCCATATAAAATGAAGTATTGTTTTTTCAGGTTCTTTGAAATATGACATTGGTGCTTTGATAGAGAATCCATTAAATCTATAGATTGTTTTGGGTAGTATGGACATTTTAATAATCTTGGTTCTTCCTAGTCACCAGCACGGTATGTTTTTCCATTCGTTAATATCTTCTGCTATTTCTTTTTTCAGAGTTTCATAGTTCTCTTTATAGAGATCTTTCAAGTCCTTTGTTAGATAAATTCCCAGGTATTTCATCTTCCTTGGCACTAATGTAAAAAGAATAGACTTTATTTTTGGCTTGACTATTGTTGGTATATATAAAAGCTACTGATTTACAGGTATTGATTTTGTATCTCAATATACTGCTAGCTATATTCCTTGATGATTTCTAAGAGTTTTGTAGTTGAGACCCTGGAGTTTTCCTGGTATAAGATCATGTCATCCATGAAGAGAGAAAGTTTGACCTCCTCTGACCCCATCTGAATACGCTTGATTCATTCCCTTCAAATTTTCATATTTCTGAGAATAGAGGTTTTTATAGTAATCATTGAAGACTTTTTTCAATTTCTGTGGTATCTGTTGTTATTTCCCCTCTATCATTTCTAATTCATGTTATTAGAGATTTAACTTTTCTGTTTCTGGTTACTCTACCAAAGGTTTATCAATTTTATTAATCTTTTCAAAGAACCAACTTTTTGCCTCGTTATTCTTCTGAATGATTCTTTTGTTTTCAATTTCTTTTAATTCTACTCTAATTTTGGTTATTTCCAGTTGATTAAGATGGCCTGGTAGGTTGCTGACTTGCTCTCTTTATGTTTTTTGGCAATGGCTTCTAATGCTATAACTTTCCCTCTTAGGACTTCCTTTTCAGTATCCCACAGGTTTTGATAGTTTGTGTCTTCATTATCATTTTGTTCCAAAAATCTGATGATTTCCTTCTCAATCTCATCTTTGACCTAGCCTAAGGTTATTTGGTTTCCATGAGTTTGATGAGTATGAAGATTTCTGTTGCTATTGAATTCAACTTCTATTCTGTCATGGTCTGAGAAGATACAAGGAATAATTTCTATCCTGTTAAATTTGTTGAGATTAGACTTATGTCCTAAAATATGATCAGTTTTAGAGGATGATCCATGGGCTGATGAGAATAATGTGTATTCAGTTTTATTAGGATGAAATGTTCTGTAAATGTTTGTTAAGTCCATTTATTCTAGGGTCAAGTTTAAGTTCATTATTTATCTGTTTAGTTTCTTCTTGGAGGATCTATTCAGAACTGACAAAAGGGTGTTAAAATCTCCAACTATTATAGTGCAGAAAGATATCAAATTGTTCATATTCATTAGGGTTTGTTTTATAAATTGAAGAGCATTCAGATAGGGTGCATAAATGTTAATTATTAAAATCTATTCATGTTGAGTGTTTTCTTTGACAAATATGTAAAGTCCATCTTTGTTTTTCCTTATTTTTGTTGGTTTAAATCCAATTGTGTCTGCAAATAAGATTGTAACCCTGCTTTTTCTGATGTCCATTTGCCTATACTATACATGTCCATCCCTTCGCCCGGAGTCTTTTTTTATGTTTTGAGGTAAAATGAGCCTCTTGTAGGCAACAGATACCTGGTCTGAGTTTTTGTATCTACTCAGCCAACCATTGTCTTTTTAGAGGAGAATCTAAGCCATTTACATTAACTGAGAGAATTGATAGGTATGATAGTGTTATGGTCATCTTGTTTTTCAAAGATCCAGCGTATATTTATAATCCTTTTACCATTGTGAAAGTTAGGTTTTGTTCAATAGATTCCGAATGAGTTTACTTTGGTGGTAAACCATTGTGCTGGTTATTATGGAAAATGGGTCTGAGTATTTTCGGGAGAACTGGTCTAGTTATGGTAAATTTTCTCATCATATGGATGTCAGTAAAGTATTTGATTTCTCTGTCACAAATGAAACTCAAGTTAGCTGGATCCTAGGCTGAAAGTTGTTTTGTTTTAGAAGTTAAAGGTCAATGACATCCTTTTCTGGGTTGAAAAGTTTTGGCTGTGGTCATCCTAATATTTCCTCCTTTGTAGGTAATGCTTGTCTTATGCCTGGCTGCTTGAAGGATTTTTTCCTTCATATTAACTTTGGCAATATGGCTCAATGAGTAGGGTGCTAACCCCATATATTGAGGGCTGCAGGTTCAAACTCGGCCCTGGCCGAACTGCATCAAAAATTAGCTGGGCGCTGTGGCAGGCACCTGTAGTCCCAGCTACTTGGGAGGTTGAGGCAAGAGAATCACTTAAGCCCAAGAGCTGGAGTTTGCTGTGAGCTGTGACTCCACAGCACTTTACCAAGGGCGATAGAGTGAGACTCTGTCTCTACAAAAAAAAAAATGTGTCTAGGAGATGCTTTCTTTGGATTGAATTGTGCCGGGCTGCTGAAACTATCTACTATGTGAATTTCTTTCTTTTTTTTTTTTTTTTAACAAAAAGCTATAACTTTATTAATGATAGAAACAGTATAAATTTCAAACCAAGCTGCAATTACTCTTTTGAAACACCAAAATAGTCCTCATTTTTTTGATAGTTACATTGTTAGTCCCATAATAGCATTTACAATATCATTACTGTTGCTCTTGAGAGTTCGGACTACCGTTGCTCTTGACACATTTGTCTGTGACATGACCAATTCTATGTCCTGAACTTCCGCATCTATTTCATTGACCTATTCCTCTTCACTCTCCTCTTGTACAGTTGGAGTTTGTGTGTTTTCTTGAATGTATGAGACAGCTTCACCTTCAACTTTGAATTTCTCAGCAGCTGCTAGCTGTATCTACTGAGATAAATCCTTGATCTTGGCTTCACCAAAAACTATGAAGGTATCTGAAGCTGGGCTATTGTAGACATGTGGTTTTGTTGTGACAAATAGGATATTCTTAGATTTCCAGATAGGGAAGGGACTTTAGTAACCCCCGTAACTTGTTGAAGACCCAATTTCGACATAGCCTTCCATGTCTTCTTTTCACTAGGACTCTGTTTTGCTTTATTAACTAGTTCTTCATCGATTTCAGCTGCTGTTGCCAGTGGTGCTTGCCTGTGTGGAATCTTGTTCCTCTAGCTCTGGTACTAACTTGTCTCTGTTGGATTCTGATCCAGACCCTGTCTCAGCCTGGGGCTGTGGCAACTCCTGCTATGTAGCAGGGATGGTTTCTGTGGCTTCCCCAGGCATGATGTGCAAGGAACACAGAATGAAGATGCGGCACAAAGAGAGTGAGCCAGTGTGTGAACTCCACTTGTTGCAGAAGGAAGCCTCTATGTTTTTACTTTTAAATAAAAAAGGGCTTACTACTCTGAAATACTGCTTAAAATTTAGAAAAGTAGGTAAGTGCAATTTAAGGCACTCAATGTTATTCACCTTAATATCTGTTTCCTTCTTTTTCTTTAACAGAGAGTCATTGAAAAATTTTCTCTTCCCTTTCATAACAATCTCAGTCTTTGGCCTTTCATAGTTTTAAAATTTACTTTTAGATAAATCAAAACGTCCTTTAGTCAAATTTTAACATCTCAATTAAAAAGTTAAAATGGCCAGCCTTCCAAATGATTCAAAGTGTTTGCAATGTTCACTTATTTTGTATATGAAAAATACATCCAAAATTTCAGTGGTGTTCACAGTTTGTTTATTTCTTGCTCTCAGGTCCTTGGACTCAGTTGGTCTAAGCTGGCCTTTAATTTAGCTTAGGTCTTTCTTACCTATTTCCATCATTCTTCAAACTAATACCCAGGCATTTTCCTTTCAAGATCAATAACATAAGTGCAAAGATCAAAACAAACACTACAGGCACATAATTTAAAGGCTCTGCTTTTATCACTTTCACTAACATTCCACTGTCTAAAAACTCACATGCCTAAGTTCAGGGCTATTGAGGTAAAACATTACCATCCTTCCACAGTCAGTGGAGGGATAAAATATAGGGAGAGAGAAAAGAAAAACTGTTGGAAGACAATAAAATCTACCACAACATCAATCCTAATTTAAGAGCAAATCTTCCCTGCTTCTCCAGCCTAGGACTATAGAAATGTTACACATGGCAGTGGAAATGGTAGATGTGATCATCCTATTCTCATCTCCTCCACCCTGCCTCAACAGCCATAACAATTCATTCATAGCTAGACAATTGAGATGACACAGTAAGAGGGTGCTTAAGGGAAGAGATCAATTAAATACCTTGTATGAACTGCTAGTGTCATAAAATGATCTTCTGCTGTGTGTTCCTGGCAGGTGCCAAGAGTTAATGGTGTGGAATCTGGTTTTGACACTGACCACATCCTCCTGACTGTAACTTGAAACTTTCAAGACATAGCTAGTACTTTTGAGACATAGCTTTTATCTACCCTTTACAAACATTTTAAAATTTTAAATAAATAATTTGAATAAATAAATTTTTAAATAAATTTTTTAAAAATTTAAAAAAATGTTAAAAATTGTGGTAAAATACACATAACATAAAATTTATCAACATAATCATTTTAAGTGTATAGTTCAGTAGTATTCAGTATTCAGTGTGTAACCATAACAACTACCTGTCTCATAACTCTTTTCATCTCATAAAATTCTATACCCATTAAACAGTAACATATTCGAAGGGTCACGAGAAAACTTCTAAACAAGGATCAAGAATGTTTTCATATAGTAAACGAGAAAATATCATAAAAAAAAATACATTCCTGGGCTAGTGGGCATTTAGGCTGATTCCACATTTTTGAGATTATAAATTGAGCTGCAGTAAACAGTCTAGTGCAAGTGTCAAAAAAAAAAAAAAAAACAGTAACTGTTTATTCCCTCATTCTCAACAACCTGGCAAATATCATTCTACTTTTTGTTTCCATGATTTTAAGTACTCATATTTTTAAGTACTCATATTAGTGGACTTATACATTATTTGTTTTTTGGTGACTGGCTTTATTTTACTTGACATCATGTATTCAAGGCTAATCCATGTCGTAGCAGATATCAAAATTTCTTCCTTTTGATGGCTGAGTACTATTACATAATATGTAATGTAGGTATCACAGTTTACTTACTCATTCATCTATCTATGAACACTTGGACCACTATTATGTTTTAGTTATTAAAAAGAGTGTTGCAATTAACATGTGTGTACAAACATCTCTTTGAGAATCTTTTTTTCCAAGTCTTTGGGTACATACCTAGAATTTCTGGATCATATAATAATTCCACTTTTAAGTTTTTGAGGAACCACCTTACTTTTTTCACAGCAAATAAACCATTTTACCATTTATAGCAATTTCTCCAAATTCTCACCAACACTTATTTTCTGTTTTTTTTTAAATAGTCACCATCCTAATGAGTATAAGGTAGTATGCTTTTTATCATGTTATTTGCATTTTCACGATGATAGTGGCATTGAGCATCTTTTTTGTTATTATTGGCTATTTGTACATCTTAGAAGAAATGTCTATTCAATTTCATTTTTAAATTAAGGGTTTTTTTTATTGATATTTAGAAGGTTTCTGTGTATTGTGGTTATTAATCTTAGATCAAATATATGATTTTCAAATAGTTTCCCATTCTGTCACCTTTTTACAGTTGATAGTGATTTTTTTTTTTATTGTTAGGGATTCATTGAGGGTACAAGAAACCAGGTTACACTGATTGCATTTTTTAGGTAAAGTCCCTCTTACAATCGTGTTTTTCCCCCAAAAGGTGTGTCACAGATCAAGACCCCAGTCCCCAGGCTCCTTCCCTCTCTCTGCTCTTCCTTTCCCCACCCCTCCCTCATTCTTTCTCTGCTTTCCCTTCTCTCACCCCCACCATGTCATTAATTGTCATTAATTGTCCTCATATCAAAATTGAGTACATGGGATTCATGCTTCTCCATTCTTGTGATGTTTTACTAAGAATAATGTGTTCCAATTCCATCCAGGTTAATACAAAGGCTGTAAAGTCTCCATTTTTTTAAATGGCTGAATAGTAATCCATAGTGTACATATACCACAGCTTATTAATCCATTCCTGTGTTGGTGAGCATTTAGGCTGTTTCCACATGTTAGCAACTATAAATTGAGCTGCAATAAACAGTCTAGTGCAAGTGTCCTTATGATAAAAGGATTCTGGGTTGGTGAGCATTTAGGCTGTTTCCACATTTTGGCGATTGTAAATTGAGCTGCAATAAACAGTCTAGTGCAAGTGTCCTTATGATAAAAGGATTTTTTTTTCCTTCTGAGTAGATTCCCAGTAATGGGATTGCAGGATTAAATGGGAGATCTAGCTTGAGTTCTTTGAGACTTCTCCATACTTCCTTCCAAAAAGGTTGTATCAGTTTGCAGTCCCACCAGCAGTGTAAAAGTGTTCCCTTCTCTCCACATCCACGCCAGCATCTGCAGTTTTGAGATTTTGTGATGTGAGCCATTCTCACTGGAGTTAGATGGTATCT
>CAUYON010078204.1:0-28705 GCA_963573935.1 Arctocebus calabarensis | reverse complement strand
GAACAACAGTCTGGCTTTGTTTCTAAGGTATAGGAGGTGTCTCATCTCCCCAACACACAGCTATAATAAAACCTAAAAATTCAAATGGCCGGGCATTGTGGCAGGCACCCGTAGTCCCAGCTACTTGGGAGGCGGAGGCAGAAGACTTGCTTGAGCCCAGGAATTGGAGGTTGCTGTGAGCTGTGATGCCACAGTGCTCTATCCAGGGTGACAGCTTGAGACTCAGTCTCAAAAAAAAAAAGTTAAAGAACTACCACCCATGGTGTTTTCACTATCCAGAAATCTAATGTCATTGAAATGAACAATTATCTTTAAATTATGGAAACAGTGTATTTTCTTTATACTGAAGCATAAAACAAATAACAGCAATACTGTCAAGTGCTTTAGCAAAATGGGCAATATGTTTCTAACCAATTTCTGCCAGTTAATGTTGACAAAACAGAATTGCAAACACTACAGAGATAAACTGGCAGGTAATAAGAGACTCAGTGTTGTTACCTGGGCTAATAACAAGGGGAAAAAAGGAAGAAAGAAAAAAATACAATACAATTCAGTCAGTTGGTATTAGTATATTTTAGTGAATTCTATTACTCATTTTATTTATTTATTTGAGACAGTCTCATTTTGTCACCTGTGATGTTACAGCTCACAGCGACCTCAAACTCTTGGGCTTAAGCGATTCTCTTGCCTCAGCCTCCCAAGTAGCTGGGACCACAGGCGCCCGCCACAACACCGGCCTTTTTTTGTTGCAGTTGTCATTGTTGTTTAGCAGGCCTAGGCTGGGTTCCAACCCGCCAGCTCTGGTGTATGCGGCTGGTTGGTGCCCTAGCCATGGAGCTACAGGCGCCCAGGACCCAATTAAGATTTTACATAAATAAATAAAAAGATTTTAAATCAAGTGTGAGTGGATACCCAGGCACAGCGGTTCTAAAGACGGCCTTATTCAAGCTGGCCATAGTATTGGCATAGTGACGGTAGTGGCCTGAATTCTACCTTTCTTGGGCAAGTCACAGAAATCTTTTGCTCTAGTTCCTTAGCTATAAATTGCAGACAAACTTTCGGCCCTTCCCAGTTTAAATTCTTATTTCAGTTCTAATACACCTTGAAATTCATTTGGACTCTAAGCAGCTTACAAAACAATTAACCACTACTCCAAACTCTTTAACTGCTTTTTACGTCCAGCCTTTCAAAACACCCTTCCTGAGCAGGCAAATGAAAATTAAATGTAAACCAAGTCAAAGTTGCGTTCGTTTCATCAAGCCAGATTGCTGCTGCTGACCCCGGCCTCCACATACACAGGTGTCATTTTGCACTAAACTTTCTTCCAATTTACACACTCAGTTGGGTGAGGGATGCCCGCACTTTCAACTTTATTAGGAAATTTGCACCGTTTAAAGGCTTAATTTGAAGTTTTAGTATATTAAGGAGAGGTTAGGTTAATCGGCCAGGGACGGTCAGGCAACCCTTCCGCCCAGCCCGAGGCAACAGACCCGGGCAGGGTCAGAGGATTCCGCGGCTTACGCCACAGAGGGCGGTGCCGCCGGGGGAAGGGAGGGGCACGGTACGTCACGCCACGCCGGGCCGCAGGCCGGCGGACGGAGGAGGAGGAGAAGTTAGATCCGGCTGTGAGGTTGAGACTAGCTGGCGGAGGGATGCGCGCCGCTGCAGCCGCGCGAAGACGGCATGCTCTGCGCGTGCGCGGGGCGGGTCGAGAGCGCAGTGTTTCGGCCGGTGAGTTGCCCTTCCGGCCGCTGGGTGATGCCGGGCAGGAGCGGGGCTTCCCAGAAACGAGGAAGTGAGCACGCTCCTCGATCGCGACCTTTGAAAAACCGTGTTGCCCTCCCCCGGTGCCCGGAACCTACGGCTGGCCCTCGCACGTGTTCAGTGGCAGGGTGACCGCGGTCGTCTCCGGGCTTGGCGGGGCTTGTGGGGACACTCAGGTCACTTGCCTGGCAGGGTGGGGTGCCAAACTTTCCCCAGGTTCGGGGAGAGGGGAAGCTGGCCAGCCCTCACCAGTGACTTCTTCCCCTTCGAGCCCACCAGGAAAGCCGCCTCTGCTTTTGGTCTTTGATGGGCCTAAAAGGGCTTGTGGCTGTCGTGGTATCACCAGGGTCATGCCATGTTAATACTTGGCGTAAATTCACCCACCAAAAAAGTGTGATGAGGTTTCCTAATGAAAATGTGAAGGGCAGAGCAAAAAGCAAATGATAGTCGTGACTTTCACATTAAAAACAGTTCCTGGAGGTACCCAGGAGGGGGTTGAACGAAGCTTTTCCAGCGTGCTGCCACGTTTCTCTCAACTTCAGCTCAGGGATTTCAGTGTCTACAAATCCGAAACGCAGCACAAAAGATCTGAAATCCTGCTGGGCACAGTGGCTCATGCCTGTAATACCAGCACTGTGGCAGGCTGAGTTGGGAACATTCCTTGAGGCCAGAAGTTCAGAATCGGCCTGAGCAACATAGCAACCCTGTCTTGACCAAAATTTCTAAAATCAGGTATGGTGGCGGGCTCCTGTAGTCGCAGCTGCCTAGAATCCTTAGAGGATCATTGAGCTGTGATCTATCTCACCACTGCACTCCGGCCTGTGAAGCTAGACCCTAACTAGTAAAATTACTTACATCCCATGATTCACTAAAACAATGCCTAAAATCCAAATCCAACTTTTGAGTTTGACTATGAACAAATTATATGTATAAGAGTGTATATGTAACATTATTCTCTAATTTTCCTCTTCTGAATATTATGTATACAATAGATATTTTTTATACCTAAAATCAATATTTTACACTGATCCCTGCTTCTCCCCCTTAAGGAATAAGTGGATTGTTTTTCAGGATCCAGTGACATAGTGTGACAGCACTATGTAAACTGTAAAGCAATGTCATATCCAATGTAAGTAGTTACTTCTCAAACCAGGATGTAGATAGATACCTGTGAATTGTTTCCTGATTTGTGAAAAGAAAAATCTTGTTCTGTTGTAGTTTTAAGGAGTGGCAGATGAGCAATTTCCAGTTACTGTGTGTGGGGGAGTCACACTACAAGGAAACATTTCTGTGACACAGAACTAAGCTAGAGCCCGAACCAGTTTAATGTCACACAATGTACATAATATACATTCATGGAAATAAAATTTTCTCTAACACACTTTACAGTGGGTTTGGAGAAAGCTTCTTTCAGTTCATGGTCAGGTATCATTGTCTTCACTGTAATAACATGTGATACCTGTTGGGACAAGCAGCGTTACAACAGAGCCTTTGGATGCTGTCATGGAAGGATGGCTGGACTGAACATCAGAGAAAACAAAGTTCTTATCTCACCTCTGCCACTACATTTAAAATCTTGGTCAAGTCATTTCACATCTCTGAACTTCCATCTCTTCTCGTGTAATGATCCTCGTCATTCTCCTGTATGCTCCTGTGACAGTTGGTCCTTTCATTTAGCATTTGATGCATTCTGCTGGTCAGTCTTTGCCACTCTGGTGTTACTTAGCACCTAGCACAATATAGTGATTACTCATAAGAGTTCTGTTAAAGTAATTCTAATTGGCTCCGCACCTGTAGCTGAGCGGCTAGGGCACCAGCCACATAACACCAGAGTTGGTGGGTTTGAACCCAGCCTGGGCCTACCAAACAACAATGATAATTACAACAACAAAAAATTAGCCAGGCATTGTGGTGGGCACCTGCTGTCCCAGCTACTTGGGAGGCTGAGGCAAGAGAATCACTTAAGCCCAAGAGTTTGAGGTTGCTGTGGCGTCACTCTACTAAGGGCAACTAGTAGAGACTGTCTAAAAAAAAAAAAAAAAAAAACCTAAGTATACAAAATTTCATTTTTGAGCCCGTTTTTTCTTCTTTGAAACAATGATCATCCCACAGATTACTTTTTTTTTTTTTTTCTGAGACAGAATCTCAGGTGGCACCTGTAGCTCAAGGAGTAGGGCACCAGCCCCATGTGCTGGAGGTGGTGGGTTCAAACCCGGCTCTGGACAAAAAACTGCAAAAAAAAGAGAGACAGAATCTCAAGCTGTCACTCTTAGTAGAGTACTATGGTGTCACAGCTCACAGCAACCTCAAACTCTTGGGCTTAAGCAATTCTCTTGCCTCAGCCTCCCAAGTAGCTGGGACTACAGGTCCCCCCACCCCCCGCCCCGCACCACACAGCTATTTTTTTTTCTTTTTTGCAGTTTTTTTGGTCGGGGCCAGGTTTGAACCCACCATTTCCGGCATATGGGGCCGGCGCCCTACTCCTTTAAGCCACAGATGCTGCCTCCTCCAGCTATTTTTTCTTTCTTTCTTTCTTTCTTTTTTTTTTTTTTTTGTAGTTGTCATTATTGTTTGGCAGGCCTGGGTGGATTCAAACCCATCAGCTCTGGTGTATGTGGCTGGTGCCCTAGCCACTGAGCTTCAGGTACCAAGCGACCACAGATTACTTATTAATTGCAGGGGGTGTAAAAGTACTTAGAAATCTGATAGACAACACCCTAAAACCAAATGATCAAAATTAACCAATAATTTAACAAATAATTGGCCATCATGCGCCCTTTGAAATGAAGCATATCATGGAGAAGGTTATATCACCAGTGTAGTAGTCCTGGAAAAATTTAACTTAAATCTAGTCATGAGGAAACAATCAGACAAATCCAAATTGAGGAACTTGCTTCAAAACAGTTGTCCTGGAATCATGAAAAATAAAAAAATAAAAATATAAAAAACAGAATCGCAGCAAGGGGGTTGTTTTAAAGAGACATGACCACTATAAAGAAAGAACTTGATCCATCCGGTGCTCGTTTTTGCTTTTTATAATGTTCAAAATGGCTAATAAATTTGTTCCTCAGAGAAAACTAGGGAGTTTCAGATAAGCTGACTGGTATTATTTCCAGAAGTTGCTTCATGAAATTCTGCTTGTGTTAAATATTTGTTGGAAATAGAAAACATTACTATCAGGAGTCAGCCACTTAACTGCTCAAAATGAAATTATAACTCGGCTCGGCGCTTGTGGCTCAATGGACTAAGGATTTAGCCACATACATCTGAGCTGGCGGGTTCGAATCCAGCCTGGACCCGTCAAACAACAATGGTGGCTGCAACCAAAAAAAGGCCGGGCGTTGTGGCGGGCGCCTGTGGCCCCAGCTGCTTGGGAGGTGGAGGCAGGAGACTCGTTTGAGCCCAGGAATTGGAGGTTGCTGTGAGCTGTGATGCCAGCTCTATCCAGGGTGACAGCTTGAGGCTCTGTCTCAAAAAAAAAAAAAAAAGAAAGAAATTATAACTGTCAATCCTTAAAAGGAAACTGGAGTAATTTTTATTTATTTTATTTTTACTTTTTTGAGACATAGGCTGTCTTTGTCACCCTTGGTAAAGTGCTTGGCATCTTAGCTCACAGCAACCACAAACTCTTGGGCTCAAGTGATTCTTTTGCCACAGCCTCCTGAGTAGCTGGGACTACAGGTGCCACCACAACGCCCAGTTTTTAGAGACGAGGTCTCACTTTTGCTCAGACTGGTCTTGAACTCAGGCAAACCATTCTCCTTGGCCTCCCCAGTGCTGGGATTACAGCTGTGAGCCACTGAGCCCGGCCCTTGGAATAATTTCTAAGATGTCATTTTTAGGGACTTTCAAGGATCCTTTCTATTAATTGTCCAGGGCCATTTCCGAACCATGAAGTCACTGCTCCAGCCCCATCTCTTTCTCTAGCCCTCCTTTCCATGTTTTGAAGTTTAGTAGTCATTAAAGGGAAACAAAGATTAACAAAAATCTAGAACTAGAAAAGACTGAAGAACTACCTCTTAATTTTGAACTTCCTGATTGAGAGCTGCTCATTTTCTTACTGGGTGAGACTGCTTACAACCCCCCAGAGCTCTTGGAGGCTCCCTAAGTGAGGGTCCGTTCCTCAGCCCTTCACATGCCACCTCCTGCCCACTTTGGCAGCCACTGTCTAGCACACCACGGCATTCCTTGTACCAGTCTTTCGGTTAAAATGGGTTTAAGATTAAATGAATAAAAAGGAGTTACGTGATCCCAGGGGCATAACATGTCACTGGATTCTGTTTCTAGCTCTGGTCCCTGCCCTGGTTGGCTGGCTCCATTCTCAAGCTAGTTCTCTTCTGCCAGTCAAGTTGGCATTCTTCTCAGCAATCTCAGCAGGGACAAGCATTCTCTCCCACCACTTGCCAAGGTTCCTGCAAAAGTCCTGGACCTGACAGACATTCTCAACTAATCACTGTGGGGAAGGGAGAGGCTGGGAGGTTTGGGTTAGGTCACAAACTGGGGAAGAGGTCAGTCCCACCCAAACCACTTTGCCGAGAATGGAGAAGTTATGGGTCCCCAAGGGAAAACTGAAGGGAGACTGAATGCTAGGCTAGCTGAAACAACACGTGTCCACTGCATTTCTCAACTAACCCAGCAATCTCATTCCTCTCCATCTTGGCTGCTGTTTTCTCTCTACCTTAAATGCTTTCTGACAACCACCTACGTATGTAGTCTTTAAAATCCAGACCCACACTACCTCCTATCTGTCACCTTCTATGCTTGTCCCTAAAATTACTCCATCCTTTGAAGCATCTGTGTGTGCTGCTTTTTTATTTTCCTGATACAGAGTCTCACTCTGGTGCCTGAGTAGAGTGCCTTGGTGTCATAGCTCACAGCAACCCCTTGAGCTTGTGGGCTCAAGGGGTCCTCTTGCCTCAGTTTTTCTATTTTTAGTAGAGATGGGGTCTCATTCTTGCTTAGACTGGTCTCAGACTCCTGAGCTCAAGCAATTCACCTGCCTTGACCTCCCAAGGATTACAGGTCACCGAGCCGTCTTTTAATTTCTATTATTATTGGAGTGAATTGGAATCTTTTTTAAAACAATTGCAATTCTACAAGTCATATATGTTCACTGTAAAAAGAAAGGAAAAATGGGCAGCACCTGTAGCTCAAGGAGTAGGGCGCCGGCCCCATATACCAGGGGTGGTAAGTTTGAGCCCAGCCCTAGCCAAAACTGCAAAAAAAGAAAGTAAAAAACATACAGTAAAGCCACTCAAAGAGGGACCTGTGGCCCACAGCCCTGCACCTTATTATGTACTTTTGTTACCAGTCCTCTATGAGGTAAGTACAGAATTAAAAATCTAATGATAAACAATTCAAGCTTGCATTTCCAAATGTCTTTTATAATTTCATTTTACTAGTAACTGATCTTTATTGGATTTTACAAAAGCATCAGTCCATATCAGGCTGCAAGAATTGTTCCTTCTCTATAGTTTGAGAGTCACTGCAATAGAGAACTGTGCAAAGTAAGATACAAAAGGAAGCGGCACCTGTGGCTCAGCGAGTAGGACGCCGGCTCCATATACAGAAGGTGGTGGGTTCAAACCCAGCCTCGGCTGAACTGCAAAACAGAAAAATAGCCGGGCGTTGTGGCAGACGCCTGTAGTCCCAGCTACTCGGGAGGCTGAGGCAAGAGAATTGCCTAAGTCCTGGAGTTGGAGGTTGCTGTGAGCTGGGTGATAAAGTGAGACTCTGTCTATACAAAAAAAAAAAAAAAAAGTAAGATACAAGAAGAGCAAAAATTGGCTGCCTTTGCAAGGCACTAGGAGAAAAGCTTGCCAATCAGTCCGCAAATTCTTTTTTTTTTCAAATCTCTCCCCTCCCCTCGCACCCTCTTTCTCTTCCCTCCTTCATCGTGGGCTATAGTTGTGATTTATCTTTCATATGAAAGCATGAGTGATTATAAATTGGTTTCATAATAGTACTGAGTACACTGGATTTTTTTCTTAAATTCTTGAGATTCTTTACTAAAAAGAATATGTTCCAGCTCTATCCATATAAACATAAAAGAGGTAAAGTCTCCATCTTTTTTTTTTTTTGTAGAGACAGAGTCTCATTTTATTATCTTCGGTAGAGTGCCGTGGTGTCACACAGCTCACAGCAACCTCCAACTCCTGGGCTTAGGCGATTCTCCTACCTCAGCCTCCTAAGTAGCTGGGACTACAGGCACCCGCCACAATGCCTGGGTATTTTTCTGTTTTGCAGTTCAGCGAGGCCAGGTTTGAACCCGCCACCTTCAGTATATAGGGCCGGCGCCCTACTGGATGAGCCACAGGCACTGCCCTTGTCTCCATCTTTTTTAAGGCTGTACAATTTTCCATGGTATATATATACCACAATATATTAATCAATTCATGGGTTGATGGGCACTTGGGCTTCTTCCATGACTTGGCAATTGTGAATTGAGCTGAAGTGAACAATCTGGTGCAAATATCTTTGTTATAAAGTGATTCTTGGAGAGAGTGCAGAGGAAGCTCTTGAAGAAATTGGCCTGGGAGAATACTTTATGAGGAGGACCCCCCGGGCAATTGAAGCAACACCAAAACTACGTTACTGGGATCTGATCAAACTAAAAAGCTTCTGCACAGCCAAGAACATAGTAAGTAAAGCAAGCAGACAGACCTCAGAATGGGAGAGGATACTTGCAGGTTATGTTTCTGACAAAGGTTTGATAACCAGAATCCACAGAGAACTCAAATTTATTAATAAGAAAAGAACAAGTGATCCCATTTCATTATGGGCAAGAGACTTGAACAGAAGCTTCTCTGAAGACAGGCACATGGTCTTCAGACACATGAAAAAATGCTCATCATCTTTAATCATCAGAGAAATGCAAATCAAAACCACTTTGAGATATCATTTAATACCAGTAAGAGTAGCTCACATAACAAAATCCAAAACTACAGATATTGACATGGATGTGGAGAAAAGGGAACACTTTTCTCCTAGTGTCTTGCAAAGGCAGCCAATTTTTGCCTTTTTCTTTCCACTGGGTTCCAATTCCATCCTCAGCTATCTATCCTACCAACATCCTCTCTCCCTAATGGAAAGTAGTTTGAAGAACACTCAGGGATCTAAAAGTAGACCTGCCATTCGACCTGGCAATTGCTCTACTAGATGTATATATATTTTAATAGCAAGATAGAATTTTATTAAACAGAAAGGATACAGAAGGAGTAAAAAGCACCAGAGCCTCTGGCAAGGGGGAAGACTCAAGTGGGAAGTCTCTCTCCGGTCAAAACTCTGATTAAGTGCCTACCATACACAAAGATGCTACACACTGATGTCTACCAGATGCTGTAAAGAGTGCAAAATAATTGTAAAAATGTTCTCAGTTTTGGCAAACATACACCCATGAAGCAATGAAATAATAATGTGTAATAGTATGGAATCACATGTCAAAACGTACACTAAAGGTCATAAATGTTAGAAAGGGTCCAACAAATGAAAAAATAAGTAAAAAAAGAAAAAAAGCTGGATCCAGTGAGAGAAAGCTTCTGGCAAAAAGTAGAACTTCATCCCATATCTCAAGAACGTTGGTAGGGTTGGACATGGTGGTACATGCCTGTAGTCTCAACTACTTGGGATAGCTGAGGTGAGAGGATGCCTTGAGCCCAAGAGTTAGAGACCAGTTTGGGCAACATAGCAAGACCCCATCCCAAAGAAAAAATTATTGGAAGGATTTCATTAGCAGAGAGGAGTAAGCTTGGGTATCTGGTGAAGCATTATTTCTGGATGGGTCTATTGGTATCTCTGGGAGAGATCAGCATTTTATGTATTTATTTATTTATTTATTTATTGAGACAGAGCCTCAAGCTGTAGCCCTGTGAAGAGTGCTGTGGCATTACAGCTCACAGTAACCTCCAACTCCTGGGCTTAAGCAATTCTCTTGCCTCAGTCTCCCAAGTAGCTGGGATTACAGGCACCTGTGACAATGCCCGGCTATTTTTTCGTTGTACTTTAGCCGCTTGAGCTATAGGCTTCAAGCCATTGGATTGTCTTTTAGACATAAATGAACTTAGGGTCTATTAGCAGGACTGCTGTTAAAAAAACAGCTAATTACAAATTCACCATTCTATTTTTTCTTAGCATGACAACTCATTCATTTATCTGCCACTTGGTCCCACCTGGCTGGATTAATTTCTGATAATACCTTTATTCAATTAAAATGTGTGCTTTCCGCAGGGCGCCTGTAGCTCAAGGGGCTAAGGGGCCAGCCACATACACCAGAGCTGGCGGGTTCAAATCCAGCCCAGGCTTGCCAAACAATGACAACTACAACCAAAAAATAGCCGGCCGTTGTGGCCTGCGTCTGTAGTCACAGCTACTTGGGAGGCTAAGGCAAGAGAATGGCTTAAGGGTGGCGCCTGTGGCTCAGCTAGTAGGGCGCCCATCCCATATACCAAGGGTGGTGGGTTGAAACCCGTCCTGCCAAACTGCAAAACAAACAAACAAAAAAATAGCTGGGTGTTGTGGCAGGCACCTGTAGTCCAGCTACTCAGGAGGCTGAGGCAAGAGAATCACCTAAGCCCAGGAGTTGGAGGTTGCTGTGAGATGTGATGCCACAGCATTCTGGGGCGGGGGGGAGAAATGAGACTCCGTCTCTACAAAAAAAAAAAAAAAAAAAAAAGAATCGCTTAAGCCCAGGAATTGGAGGTAGCTGTGAGCTGTGATGCCACAGCACTACACCAAGGACCAAGGGCGACATAGTGAGACTCTGTCTCAAAACAAACAAAAATTACATGGGATACAATTTACACTATTCAGGAAATGGATACAAACCCCAGACTTCTCCACTATACAATATAAATACGTACTAGAATTCAACTTGTACCCTCTAATTCTATTACATTAAAAAAAAAAATTAAGCCTTAAACATCAACAACAAAATGCTGTGTATCAGAAAGACAAGTTTTCTCATTCCCAGATGAAGTCTCGGAGGTTCAGCATGGGATAAAGATGGAGATGTAGGGGGTCAAGAGAAAACTTCTTCATCCTCTAAAGTTTCACTGAAAAATCAACTGGCATAAAACATTAATGGGGAAGGCACAAATTGTTTTTAAACAGCACAAAAGACAGGGGAATCACAGAATGATTACTCAATAACCCAATGGGGCACAAAAGTTTACATATGTTAATACCTTTTGTCAGTGGGGAGAGGGGAAATGGAGAACAAAGTTATTTTGAAGGGCAGAAAGGGATTAACTTTTTTTTTTTTTTTTTTGAGACAGAGCCTCAAGCTGTCACCCTGGATAGAGTGCTGTGCCATCATAGCTCACAGCAACCTCCAACTCCTGGGCTCAAGCGAGTCTCCTGCCTCCGCCTCCCAAGCAGCTGGGACTACAGGCGCCCACCACAACGCCCGGCCATTTTTTGGTTGCAACCGTCACTGTTGTTTGATGGGCCCGGGCTGGATTCGAACCCGCCAGCTCAGGTGTACGTGGCTGGCGCCTTAGCCCGTTGAGCCACAGGCAGACGCTGAGCCAGAAAGAGATTAACTTCTAGGACATTCTCTTTGGAATTTCAATGTCTCAGACAGAGGCACTATCTTGTGAAAATGTCCTTCCAGGTGTGGTTGCATTCCTGTCCTTTTCTGAGACAATGAGATTTCACGGAGGGGAGGAAGGCAATTGTGTTACTTTGGGAAAGAAACTTTGTCTTTGCAAGAGTATCTATTTCCCGGCGCTTGGGGAGGGGTGGGGACCTCGAGGCAGGTTCTGAGGCCTGTCTGAATGTCAAGGTTCCAGTTGTTAAAGAGTATCGCTTTCTCATCCACAAGAGTAGCGTCTAGTAATTTAGACAGTATCATTGTTTCTACTTCAAATTTAGGGAAGTTCCGGGATTTCTAGCTACTATCACGGGAAAAAAAATATGACATTGAGTTATTCCACTCTGCCTACCTGTTTAACCGTGTATGAATACGTAAGACTTTTAGGCATAAACAAATTACCTTTGCCAGGTCCTCACCCTAAAACTATTTTTGGAAACTAGGGATTTTCCAGATTACCGAAAGCTATGACGGTATCGCGGGAGCACGTTTCGCTTAAGGAACTAGAAAAGCGACCGCCGCCGAGTCACTGCCGTGCCGTCGCCCTGCTCGCCCATCTGGGCAGCACACGCTCCTCCGACAGCCTTCTGGGGGAACCGATACGATTCACGGCTGTCTTCTAAAAATACTGTGAAGCAGCCCTCTCCAGATTCCCTGCGGGCCACCGAGGTCACCCCGCTCCCACCAGGGACCGCGGGTGAAGATCCGCCCCACGCCTCCCTTGGGACACCCCGAACACGCCCCGCGGAAACGCGAAAAGTTAGGAGAGGACGAGAGGTGGAGCGCGGACAAGCCGCTAAAATGGCTCAGAGAAGACCGTGAATGTCAACTCGGTCTGGGGATTTCACGTATCTGGTAAGCGCCCTCATCCTGTGGCCCACTATACAACAAACAAGGCGATTCGGACCTGCGTTTGCTAGAGCCGGTCTCCTGGCCTACCCCGGACCCCAGGAGGGGAGGTCGCGGAGGCGACACCGGCGTCTCTCGCAGACCCGCACGACCCCAGCGCGAACAGAGGCGCCAAGACAGAGGTGCCGGGAGAGAGGCGCGGCCTGCAGGGACTAGTTGGCGCGCGCCGGCCGGGCGTGGTGACGTCAGAGCGGAAGCGCACGCTGCGTAAAGCGGCCCAACCCGGCGGTCAAGGGAATATCCGTCGCGCCGAGAACCCTGGTTAATCTCGCTTCGGGTTCCGGCTGCGTTGGGATTGCGTGCAGCTCGCAGAGACTATGGCGTCCGGGCCTCACCCGACAGCGACCGCCGCCGCCGCTGCCTCGGCCGCTCCAAGCGCAGGCGGCTCCAGCTCCGGGACGACGACCACGACGACGACGACGACGGGAGGGATCCTGATCGGCGACCGCCTATACTCGGAAGTTTCGCTCACCATCGACCACTCGCTGATTCCGGAGGAGAGGCTCTCGCCTACCCCGTCCATGCAGGACGGGCTGGACCTGCCCAGCGAGACGGACTTGCGCATCCTGGGGTGCGAGCTCATCCAGGCCGCCGGCATCCTCCTCCGGCTGCCGCAGGTCAGTGCTCCGGCCCCAGGCCGGACAGGCGCGCTTTCCCCGCCGTTCCCCGAGCTGCGTGCCGAGACCGCTGTGTCCCGACGGGGTGGGGATGGCTCGCTCGGGCGGAGCGGCGCCGGGGCGCGGGGGCGGGGGCCGCACCGGGCGGCGGGCTGTTCGCGGCGGCGGGAGGGGGGAGGGGAAGCGAGCGGCGGCACAAAATGGCGGCGGCGCCTGGTGCGGGCCCGCCTGACCCCTGCGCTTCCGTTCTCTTCTCTTGTCTGCAGGTGGCGATGGCAACGGGGCAGGTGTTGTTTCATCGTTTTTTCTACTCCAAATCTTTCGTCAAACACAGTTTCGAGGTAAGCACAGCGGAGGCGTATTAAAAGGACTTTTTTCATCCGGAAATGGGAACGAGTAAGGATAGTATCAGCAACCAGCTCTTGCAGAAAGGGAGTGGCTGGTTTGGGCCTTTGTAGCTAGTTCTCAGTGGCCGGGGAGTGGAAACCTTTAGAACGTGCCTCAGAATTTAGAAAATGGATCCTGAGCCCCGCCGCCCTCTTATCGAGGATTACAATTATCAACCAAATGCAAAACTCCTGCGACACTTAACGTTTGTGTTTAGACAAAAATTAAGAGGAGTTGCGCATAGCTGGTCAGCCCGTGGCCTGAAAATGTCAGTTGTAATTTTATTTTGCTAAAGTTCCTCTCTACTCAGTTCTAAAGTTTATTAATCAAATTAAATTTAGTCTAACAATAGTTACTGTTATTTTGTGGGTTCTTTCAGATTGTTGCCATGGCTTGTATTAATCTTGCGTCAAAAATCGAAGAAGCACCTAGAAGAATAAGGGATGTGATTAATGTATTTCACCATCTACGCCAGTTAAGAGGAAAAAGGTAAGATTGGCAATATTGAACATAGCATCTCTTACTACCTCTGTACTGTGCACCAGTCATCAAGTCAGAACATCTTTCTTCTCAAGTCAATGTGGACGCAAAAGAAAACGGACTTTAATTTAGGTGTTAAAATTCACGTAGGAACACACATGTAAATCAACTAAAAAAAAAAATTAACCAGTTATCTAAAGTTTGTAGAGGCAGTTGCATTTATGGACAATCATAACAGTGCTGTGAAGCCAGTCCTGTGGCTTAAGATTAAACAAGAAAGGGAATACGTTTGGCTCAAGTGTGAGTGTATTCTGTAAGTTATTTTTCCTCTCCCCTCTCTGGAAGACTGAAGGTTGGAAGTTGGAACACTGTAGTTCAAGTTAACATTGTGGCAAAGTTCTGTGTAGTTTGCTTTTCTACTCGAAGTCCCAGTTAATTCTTTATCAATTGAGGTTGGCTTTTGTTAGAGTACTTCTCAACATTGAACTACGATATATCGCATAATACCGGATCTGAAAGGACTGCAGGATGATAAAGTTTGAAGTTTGAAGTCAAAGTGATTAAACAGGTATTTTGTTTTGGTCAGATACAGTCTCAGTGAATGGGTTAGAAAGGTAACTCTTAGATTGATTTTGAGTTACGTTTGGATAAGGCCCATTGGAGCTTGTTAAAAAAAAAAAAAAAAATCCAAAATAGTGTTTCTTAGATGTTGTGTAATGTAATTTTTTGTGGGCTTGCAGGTTCATGTGAGGCAGTACCAAAAAGTTTGTTGGAGAGCTTAACTGTATCTATAGGTGACATCTAGTATGTGATACAGGATATATGCGGTGTAGATTAGTTCTGTGTTCACTTTTTAAGGACTTGTGGTGATGTTAGACAAACTTGTACTGAGTTTGAAAGGAAGCTACAAAAGGATTATAAGTTGTTTTGGGGGTTGGGTGTGTTGACTAGTGCCAATCAGCATTCTGTATTAGTCTTTATTGGCTGAATCTAAGTTGGCAGTGATGGCACAATTCAGACATGCAAATACTAAAGTAACTTTAAAATAATTAGCCTGTTCTGTAAATCTGCAAACAGTACTGAAAAGCTTAGTCCAAAAGTCTGAAACTTGTCTATTCAGATGCTTTTCCCAGCATTTTTTTTCCGTTTTCTTACCTCTCCCCCGATCTATTCTTAATCACGTTGACTTTGGCTGGGGATAGAGTAATTTTTTGTTTCATTTTAAAATACCTTTTAGTTTCTTGGTTAGGAATCCTTGGGAATTGGGAAGATTTCAGATTAGTGTTTAGTATGGTCAGAGCTTAAATTTTTTAGATAACTCATTGATCCTTTGGGATGTTTAAACAGTGACAATAAGAGGCTCTATCTTTAGTCAAAGGAGTTTGTTGCTTAAAGGAAGTAGTTTTCTGGTAGTATTCTTTGAACAATTGAGCCAACTATTTTATAATCACATGGTTTAGTTTTCTAGAAATTTTTCTGAATGACTTGAGTTTTCAATGTCAGAATAGGTCTTAAGACCCGTTGGAACCTTGGAATTTTAAATAATCTCACCTGACTGTTGTGTTTGACATTACAGTGCGTTTTTTGATCATTACTTACAGAGAAATTGCTTTTGTTTTGATCTTAGTCTGATAACAGCATGAAATTTAAAAGGACTTATTAATTGCATGGAAGCCTTTTTTTTAAACCAGGATGTAAAAGTGTTTCTATGCATATTACAAGTTTACTCAGACGCGTAACTTGTATATGTTATTAACTTCAACTCTTTTTTCCCTTGCAACCGACTATACAGCGACCAGCTACATTTACCAAAGCCTGGGTGATGTGGAGTGGTACATAGAGATGAAGCTGTCGTCATGGCAACAGTGAGTGAAGTATCGAAAATCCCCAAGGAGAAGCCAGTGCTCTGAGAATAGGTCACTGGAATCGGGGACTAACAGGTTGGCCACTGGTGAACCATTTAGAAAAAAACTCCTGTTTCTTGTTAAAAGCTTTTGTCTTTGCTGTCCAAGTTATTCGAACTATAGCTTTTTTTTTTTGCCTTGGTTAATGTTCTTAGAAAGTACTATCAATATTATACTTTAGTTAGGTAAAGCATATTTCTTTTGATGCTAGTTTTAATTTAGTTTATGTATGCTTTTAGGTTGTTAACATGACATTGATAATTGCAGAGGAGACATCCCTTGCTGTTTTTCACTCCTGGGTATACATTAGAATCACCAGAGGAGCTTTTTGTGAAGTGTGCTTAGTCCTAAACTTACATTATTCTTCAACTTTTTGTAGTTTGATTTTTTTTTTTAAGTTCAGAATAAAATGGCTGAATTTAGAGGAAAAATTGCTTTTTTCTTTTCATAGTTTCCAAATATTTAATCTTGAGAAATAGCATATTCCCACTATATTCAGGTGGGGGGTTTTGTAGTTTAAGGAACCCATATTCATACTCGTAAGACTTGTCTAAAAGAAAACAATTTAATCTTCAAAGACTGGTTTAACCACTCATTGGTGAACATGATGTGGCATTTTCAGTGTAGTTATAGTTAAGAGTTAGAAGGGTGTGTTAGGTGATTTGTTATTTAGTCCAGCAACCTTCTGCAGTCATTTCTGGGTCTCTACAAGGTGGCTTTCAGTTTGTTTAAACACCTAAATGATCTTGCTATGTCGTATGGAGTAGGCTTCAAAAATAACTATATCTGGAGTATCGTCGTATGAAGTAGCTTCACAAATAACTGTATATCTGCTTCCTTATAACTACTTAGCTGGTATTTAGTCTCTTGAAGAACTAGTTGTAAAGTTTCTCAGTCCTTGTAACACCTGAGTAGATTAGCCATGTTTATACCTCATTCTAGTGTGTGTTGTTGTATTTTAATCGCATTAATTATGCTAAAGGACTAGATTCTCTAAGAGACCAGATAATAAACTTACTACGTCCAGTCGGTAGAAAATTAGAGGAAGCAGAGTTAGGTAGTCAGTGTGTTAATTAAAAAGTATGTGAGTTTCCTTTAACTATATGAACTTTCTTTTTAAAAAATACTTTAAAATGCTGCCTCTTTTAATTTTTTTTTGGAGGGGGGCAGCAAGGAATGTTTACCTGATCTGATAGGGGAGGAAGAAATTCCAGCAACTTTAACTTAATGTGCATGTTGCCACAGAAAGTACTAATTGATAACTTTGAGTAAAGAAAGCACTTATTTAAATCCTTTTCCTGAACTTTGCTTACTGATTTATGGAGACATAGTTTCTATTTCTGATACAAAGTAATCTTTGTAAAGGTATTATATGTCCATTGAGCTTTCCTTACTTAATTTGTGACATAAAGATGAAGTCTAAACAAATTAAATCTCTCAGATTACACACCCATCAGTTTACTTTGAAAACTGCAGGTAATAGCAGGACTAAGCAAGAAGTTGAGTACACAGTTGAAGTATAATAAATAATGGGTTTGGTTTTCTTAATTTTGATTAAGATTTATGACACAAAAAACAAAAAAGTAAAGATTATGGCAGAGTAGATTATGGAAGAACTACCGATTACAGCCTTGTTTCTCAGCCTTCCTAATGCCGCCACGTAGTTTCATTGTTACAAAGGGGTCGCGACCCACAGGTTGAGAACCACTGGATTAGAGACTAGAAGTAGCCCTCCTTCAAACGAGTGTTTAGCTTGTTGCAAGGTAAATGAATTTTATCATTGTTTCAAGGCAACTCAAAGCAGATTATATTAGTAAGTGGTGTAGATAATTTTGATCAATGAAATGATGAAATAATGAAACAGAACTGTGCTGTCAAAATTAGATTTTTATATGGATTCTAACCGCACAGTCTTCTGTCTGGATTGTAGGTTAACAGTTAAAGTGATGTGCAGCTTTAGCACTAACTATTCTATCTCCTAGTGCCACTTGAAGGAGAGCCATCAGATGACCAAGCAGGTCATTAGTCTGAAGTGGATTTGACTTTTTCCAATTTCCTATAATGATAAAATCTAAACAATTATAACCCTTAGGATCTTTGGAATATGTTTTTTTGTGTGTGTATTTATACATACAGGTTCCTCTCATTTGAGTTAAATGTGAATTTTTTTTTCAAAGAGCGATTTGTGGCCTATCTTTAATAAAATGGAATCATTAATATAATGTTAGAAACTACCTCAATGAGGCCAATTGGTGGGCTTCTAACACTTCCCACAGGTATGAGGGGTTGAACTGAGTAAAGGCCAGTTTAACAGCTATTTTTGTCTTGTCTTGTCTGCCAACTTCTATTTAATGTAATCATACAGATGAGTTACAAATAGTCTAGTAAGCATTCTGGTTTTTGTTACATTTTCAAATGGGAGAGAGTAAGGAGAATACACGATAGCTGACTTTTTATTCTAATAATGTCACTGTAGGGGTAATGTAGCTCACTTAAGATTGTTTCTAATCTTCAAGTGAATATATTAAAAGTGTAGTTTTCAAAATATGAGATTACACTTTTCACAGTCTGATATGCATTAGATAAAATAATTGAGAATGACTATTTTTAAAAAGATGTGTTCTGTCCAAAGACTCTTGGTTGTTTTGGCTACAAATGAAGTGAGTATGGGTGAAAATATTAGATGTCAAAAAAAAAGCAAAATATGTATCAAAACATGTCTACATATATATTTTACAGAGTCAGGTGACACTTAATAAATGCAGAATATAAATGTCTGAACACAGTAACTAAGAAAATGCCATGAAGGCTTTGTTAACCAGTTCGATGAAAATATTTCAAACCAGCACATTGTACCCCATGATTGCATTAATGTACACAGCTATGATTTTATTTAAAAAAAAAAAAAATGTACTTTTTGTTGTACCTAAGAATGTATCAGCGGACCTGTGTAAATTTCATAGACTTCAAAAATGAAAGTGATTCCTTCCTTAATGTTTCCTGACTCATTTAAAGTTTTACAGGAAACCAGTTTTGAATTGTAAGACAACAGATAAAGTCTTTTACTGTAAATGGTAGGGGTTTTTACCATATAAAAAACACCATGGGTGGCACCTATGGCTGAGAGGAGTAGGGTGCCAGCCCCACATGCTGGAGGTGGCAGGTTCAAACCTAGCCCCACCAAAAACTGCAAAAAAAAAAAAAAAATTCTCCTGGAGAATAAGTGGCATCACTTGAATGTACGGTTTTCAAAATGTAGTACCACTGACTTATCCATTTATACCATAGAAACTTCTGAAGTTGTCCAGACTCACTGTGGGACAGGGACCTTATTCTTATTTCCCCACTGTGCCTTCCATTCGCTGTGGATTACATATTAACTGGAGCATGATGACTAATGACTGCAACTCTTGGCCTGTATTGTAGATAACTTTTGAGTTTTGAATATGATATTTAAATTAGACTTTCTTTGGTAATCAAACGGAATCTTAAATAGTTTTCAGATTATTTTTTAAATAGAAGTAGGTTCTTAGAACATTTAGTTAACACAGTACTGCCCTTCAGGGAATCTGGATTAACTACCCATTATTTTTTGCTTAGTTTTTATTTAGACCGTAAATGAAGAGTAGATAATTTACAGAATGAATGAAAAACCTTATAATCTTATGAGGATTTCATAGTGCTATAGATCTTTTTTTCATGTGCACGTCGGTTTTGTTAGTGGAAAGTCTCTCAGTGGAGACCGATGAGGCTTATGATAATAAATCTTGCTATCTCTGAAGTTAATATATGTATGTATATGCACAAAATGTAATCAGAAAGAAAAGGTCAACAAGGAAAAATCCAAGAGCATTAGAGTGAAATACTTTTAGTACAGACTTGAGTTAATTCTTTCAGGAACTTAGTCTAGGTGTATATATTTAATTAGCATAACTTGGACAGCACAAGATTAATGCTTTAACTTGTTTGCAGGAGTTTAAAAAGCTGGTTTCTGTTGCCAATAGTTGGTTGGAAGGGAAAATGGAGATGCCACAAATAAAATTTTTTGGATGTGCAAAACAGTCTTGATTTTATTTCTTACAAACTATAGGACTCCAAGCCCCCTGATCCTTGATCAGAACTACATTAACACCAAAAATCAAGTTATCAAGGCAGAAAGGAGGGTGCTAAAGGAGTTGGGATTTTGTGTTCATGTCAAGCATCCCCACAAGGTGAGTTGTACAGAAATTATATTCGTAAGTATTAGGGCTTTTCTTAAAATTCATATTGTGTTTATGTATGAGAGTTAACAATTGGTTTTAAAAAGCATTCTTTAGGATATTGAAAAATGGAAGTCAGAAACAGGTGCAGATTTTCATTCACTCTTAAATTGTTTGCTGATAGTAAAGTTTTTTTTTTTTTTCTTTTTGATTCTGCGGAAAGTTCCAGTTTTCACACCTAGAAAATGGGAGTTTGTAGAATATATCATTCCAAGGAATAATGTAGAAGTATCTGGCACATTTCTTGTCACATAGTAAAATGTTCTTCCATTATTGGAAATCTGTAAATTTCTCTCAGCATCTCTTGGCTTCCTTGTTAATATAAGTGGTTGTGGCAGTGGGTGCCCAGGTACAGGACTACCTGGGATAGAAATGGACCTTGAAAAATCAGATGAAGTAATCTTAGTGCCCATTATGTAGTAAAGGGTTCATGGAATATAATCTTTTAATTGGATTAAGTACCTTTTCTGTATAATTTTAGAATATAATTCTAAACATAATTTTTATAATAACTCACATGAAATCTCAGCTATATTTTAGGTTGGTCTGTAGTATCTATACAGAATTATAACTTTTAACAGTTTTAATTTTTTTCATTAAATTCTGTATTCTGAAAGAACCACCATTATGCTAAATTGAGTTTTTTTCCTTGTTCTTCAGATCATTGTTATGTATTTACAAGTCTTAGAATGTGAACGTAACCAAACCCTGGTTCAAACTGCCTGGTAAGTTGCTTTTTTACATTTCTTTCCTAGCCAGGAAAACAGAAGCAGAAATAAAGTAAGTTTCATTCTCCCTTTTCAAAATAATGACATAAGTTTGTTTTGGGGCTTTTTGTTTTTGTTTCTGTTTGTTTTTTAATCAAAAGGTAAATAATGCTTATTTCTGCTTCCTGTTTTCTTGGCTTGACTAATTACTTCTAATGGAGAACTCAATTTAACTTTGTTCTTTTTTCTACTCTTTGATTAAAGGGTAGTCCATGATGGTAAGTCATAGAACTCTGCCCTCTGCACTTCAGCCCATGACCTCAGGATGGCCTGATTGGCTGCCCTGCTCTCCAGCCAATCCAGTGCAAGCTCTCATCCGAGATTCACTGAAGTGGTCCATATCCATCTGGCAGCATCTTCTAGTTCTGTCGGGGTGTCAAAAGGATTTGTATATTTGCTTCTAGAAGTAACTATTTGACATGCCTATGTATTTAATGTATACCTGTAACTATCAAAATGAATAGTTCATTTTTGATAGATTTGTTGTCCAGCCATTATGAATTATAAAATGGTTTTTATTAGGAGTTTGACTAAATTTCTACTTTTAGTGTGTATACCATGAATTCTACCAAAGGAGTCTACAATGTGGAGCTTAAAGTGGGCACCAGTTTCCATACTGGGTTAATTCACAGCTACTGGGCTATATTGCAGGCAGTCATGTTAGAAGTAAAAAGTACTTCTTTTTCAAGAGATGTTATTATTAAACACTTTAGAATTTAGATTTTTTGATTGGCAGATGGGACTTGGAGTGCTGGCTTATTTTAAGATTAAGCAAGGAGTTGGGTTCAGCCACAACTGTTTTCATAAGACTGTTCATGTGAAAGGTTTAAGTGAAGTAATTTTTATGTTCTGGACTTTTTAGCAAGATATGTCCTTTTTTATAATTGACATGCTTCTTTTGGATTCAGTAAATACTAGTAATAGAAAAGTCTCACTGCTTTTATAAAATGCATGACATTTTTAATATGTGTTCTATAAAATGAATTTTACTAGTTTTTATGGATAAAGATTTTTTAAAAATTCATTTAATTTTAGCTAAATCTTTCATTAATCTTTTAAATGATATGTAAACTTTTATTAGTTTAGGAATATTGTGGGGAGGGCTCACTAATAAAGTCTAGTACTTTATTAAATGAAATAGTTTATTGCTGTTATTTATACTTAGTCACAAAAAGGTATGTAAACAAGGACATTGTATATGTTTATTGCTCTTCACTTCTTACCTAGATATTCTTAATAAGTACTTTAGTTTTTTTTCTATTGTTTTATTTGTTTTTTCTTTTTTTCCTTTTAATTGAGATGGGGTATCACTGTGTTGTCCAGGTTGCTCTTGAACTCCAGGGCTCTTAAGCCTTATCCCACCTCAGTCTTATGAGTGTCTGGGATTACAGGTGCATGCCACTGTGCCTGGCTAGTTTTCTTTACATAAATGTAATTTGGTGGGTACTTAACTGAAAATACCCTTTTACCCCTGTTACGGTACTTTGAGTTACTGGAAAAACTTAGTTAACACTGCTTTTTATTGTGGATAAAGGAGAGATGGTCAATAATTAATGGCTTGAAGTATTGTTGGAGTGGTTTATCATTTCTGAAACGAGTCATACCAGAATTGACTTTGAAAGCATTGCTTTTTGTAGAAGTATGTTAAATAACTTTAGGAATAATTTCTATTTGGTTAATCATGTGGACTAATGTTAAAGGGCTTTGGTCATATGTAGGAAAACTGGAAAACGGTTCTTGTGTTAAATTCTTTCAACTTTTTTTTGAGGTAAGAATTGTTATATTCTAAAATAATGAAGATGTGAATAAATAAGAGAAGAAAAAAGAATAAAGTAGATTGAGTCTCCAATTTTTATGTAAGCTTCAAAAGAACTGGTTTATTTATATACGAGCTTACAGTTGAAATATTTTTCAGGAATTACATGAATGACAGTCTTCGAACCAATGTTTTTGTTCGATTTCAACCAGAGACTATAGCATGTGCTTGCATCTATCTTGCAGCTAGAGCACTTCAGGTAAGCGTATATAACCTACTTTATTTTATAGGATAAATCACAGATTTCCAGTGGTTCCACTAAAAACAAGCAAAGATTCAAACCATTTTGTTTTTATGGTTTAGATTCCATTGCCAACTCGCCCCCATTGGTTTCTTCTTTTTGGTACTACAGAAGAGGAGATCCAAGAAATATGCATTGAAACACTTAGGCTTTATACCAGAAAAAAGGTAATTTCTGCCCACCCAAGTTTGTACTAACATTGTGAGTGATAAGCATTTTCTGTAAAGGAGAAATACTAATTTCATTTTCATCCAATAGCCAAACTATGAATTGCTGGAAAAAGAAGTAGAAAAAAGGAAAGTAGCTTTACAAGAAGCTAAATTAAAAGCAAAGGGATTGAATCCTGATGGAACACCAGCTCTTTCAACCCTTGGTGGATTTTCTCCAGCTTCCAAGCCATGTAAGATAATACTTTGAATTAAGGTGACTTGGGGGGCATTGAAAGTGTGTCATTATTAGAAATTTCTAGCATTTAAACAGTTACATAAAAACAATGATATTAGGAAACTGTTGCAGTTTTCCCTGATGACAGTCAACTAAAGACTGACACTTGGAAACAGTTGAAACTTTTTGCCTCCTTTTAAGTCCAGTGGTTAATGTGTCATTACGTCTTTTAAAAGCATCACCAAGAGAAGTGAAAGCTGAAGAGAAGTCACCGATTTCCATTAATGTGAAGACAGTCAAAAAAGAACCTGAGGATAGACAACAGGCTTCCAAAAGCCCTTACAATGGGTGAGTATGTCAGCCTTAGAAACTGGCCTTTAGAAATCTTTTGTTTCTAACACACTAAGTTTGTAACTAATATGTTGTGCGGGGTTTTTATTTTGAAGTGTAAGAAAAGACAGCAAGAGAAGTAGAAACAGCAGAAGTGCAAGTCGATCAAGGTCAAGAACACGATCACGATCTAGATCACATACTCCAAGAAGACAGTAAGTAAATATTCTCTTAGGGAAAGTAGTCTTACTTGGAGACTTCAAAAGTTACTGCTTTTTCTAAATTATTGAACATAGACTGTTTTCAAAGACAGGATAGAATTAGGCTTTTGTTGTGAACTAAAATTAGGAGAAATGATTTTGGAGAAACATAGACAAGTGTCTTGATGACATTCTATCCCCCCCTCCCCCCTTTTAGAGGCAGTCTCACATTCACACCTTCAGTAGAGTGCTGGTGCATCATAGCTCACAGCAACTTCAAACTCCTGGTCTCAAGTGATTCTCTTGCGTCAGCCTCTCAAGTACCTGGGACTTTGGGCACTGGCCACACCTAGCTATTTTGAGAGTAAAGGTCTCTGTCTGGCTCAGGCTGGTCTCAAACCTGTGAGCTAAGGCAAGCCACTGGCGCCTGGCCTTCACCCATGGTTTTTTTTTTTTTTTTTCCTTTCTTTTTTGAGATGTGCAGAGGCTGCCCAGAAAATGCTGTAGAGGTATATAATAGTCCGTCTATAATGCAAAAACATTTTTTTCATTTAATTTTCATTAACCTGTTATTAATAAGCAATAATCAAATTAACCATAGCTAAAAATCTGCCCTGCCTAGCTCCGTGTGTCTCGAGCATGTGGGTGCTATTTGATAAAAGGCTCAGCTCCAGGACACCATTAGGTAAATTACTCCCATCCTTGGAGTAGAGACATAGCACGTTTAAGATTTGTCTACTGTTAAAAGTTTGGGTGGGGAGAAGTTAGGGGTGTGGAGATATAGAAAAAGTTCTCAGTTAAGATTATCATGAGTATAGCTGATAAGTTTTGTTTGAATCTGTTACGAGTAACTACCAAGATCTGTTCCCCATAGAAAATGAATCTAAACCTCAAATTTTTATTATCTAAGTTATAATAATAGGCGGAGTCGATCTGGAACATACAGCTCGAGATCAAGAAGCAGGTCCCGCAGTCACAGTGAAAGCCCTCGAAGACATCATAATCATGGTTCTCCTCACCTTAAGGCCAAGCATACCAGAGATGATTTAAAGAGTTCAAATAGACATGGTCATAAAAGGAAAAAATCTCGTTCTCGATCTCAGAGCAAGTCTCGGGATCACTCAGATGCTGCCAAGAAACACAGGCATGAAAGGGGACATCATAGGGACAGGCGTGAAAGATCTCGATCCTTCGAGAGATCCCATAAAGGCAAGCACCATGGTAGCAGTCGCTCAGGACATGGCAGGCACAGGCGCTGACATTCTCTTCCTTTGAGCCTGCATCAGTTCCTGATTTTGCCTGTCTACAATGTGTGATGTATGGACTCCAAAAAATCAAAACATTAAAGGCAAATGGATTAGGATTTGATTTCTTCAAAACCCTCTAGGTCTCTAGAAATACTGAGGACATTTTCTTTTGAAAAGAACTATGTTAAATTTTTTTTGCACATTAAAATGCCCTAGCAGTATCTAATTGAAAACCATGGTCAGGTTCAATTGTACTTTATTATAGTTGTGTATTGTTTATTGCTATAAGAACTGGAGCGTGAATTCTGTAAAAATGTATCTTATTTTTATACAGATAAAATTGCAGACACTGTTCTATTTAAGTGGTTATTTGTTTAAATGATGGTGAATACTTTCTTAACACTGGTTTGTCTGCATGTGTAAAGATTTTTACAAACAAATAAAATACAAATCTTGTTTTTCTAAACTGCTTCAAATATCTTATTTAAATAAATTATTAAACAAATTTTAATAGCAAAATGGCTGTACTGATTTTTCTGATAACTGTTCTTTTCTCCATTCAATATAGTTTAAGATTAAAATGCAATTCTTAGCTGCATTGTGAGTTATTGTAACTCTTCACTGAATATGTGGAAAACGTGAATTGGAGTAACATTGTAACTTACAGTGTACTCCAACAATGTAACCATTGTGTGTTACATTGTAGCACTAAACTCAACATGATTTTCATTTGAATCCTAATAATTTGAAGTACTATTAAAGTGAGCTGCCCTGAGCAAACCAAAACTTTTAAAGATCCAGCTATTGCACCTTAAAATTCTGTATAACTTTTATGCATTTGTTTCTTAGAGGAATTCACTGTAATAAAGTGAGGCCTTTGATCCTCGCTGGGTGATACAGTGCAATCTGGCCACAAAAACAAAATGTTTATGAAAAAGTAGAACAGAACTCATGTCCAAGTAGATGTTTTTGAAGTCATTCAGATGGAAATATGTTTTTCTCCCAACATTTAGAAAATCAATTTAGAGATCTTGGTCAAAAATGTTTAATTTTAATAGCTTACACTAAAATTTCCATTAAATTTTTTTTACCTATTTTGATTACTTGTCCACTAGACTTGGCTCCAAATGATTTGTTCCTGTTTCAAAGTATCAGACCCACCCACAAAGAGGAAGATGTGCTGCCACTAAGGATGTTAAAGTTAACAGCTTCTGAAGAGGATTCTTGTGGCGAGCGGTGAGGCTGGAAAAAGTAGATACCAAGGCAACTACTTTGAAGGAAACAAGATTCATTTGGATAAAAAGCTTTGGGTATGCTACTTAAATCCATTATAGTTCTAACCAAAACTACCAAACTCACATGACCTAACATGAATTAGCAATAGCAACTTCATGCTAACTTGAAAGAAGGCAAATCAGTATTTCCACGTGATTTCTTTTTTTTTTTTTTTTCCTTAAGACAATCTCAAGCTGTCACCCTGGATAGAGTGCTGTGGCATAACAGCTCACAGCAACCACCCACCTCCTGGGCTTAAGTGATTATTCTGCCTCCACCTCCCAAGTAGCTGGGACTACAGGTTCCTGCCACAACACCTGGCTATTTTTTGGCTGTAGCTGTCGTCGTTTGGTGGGCCCGGGCTGCATTTGAACCCGCCAGCTCAGGTGTATGTGGCTGGCACTTTAGCCACTTGAGCCATGGGTGCCGATCCTCTACATGATTTCTTAAAACATTGTCGAGCTGTAAGTTGAATTTCTGAGTAACTGCCTGTTTTTCTTTTACAAAATAGACATGGAAGGAAGGCAAGGGCAAGTGTTAAAGTGCTTAACAAATCAATCCTGAATTCCTAATAGCATCTAAATTATTGGCATGTCTTATCCTTGCTTGGAAATAGTTCTGTGGATGAGGGTAGTTTGTGAAGTTGAGAATGGTCGAGGATATATATGTGGGATTTGTATCTGAAAGGTGTTTTTAGAGGTGGCTTGCAGACTAAGAAGTGGATGTTTTAGTGTATTCTTGTGCTGTTACTGAAGCAACTTCCTAGTTTCTTGTGAAAGGAAGTTAACCATGTGCTGCCCTAGCACTACTTAAAAATTTTGTTTTTCAAAAAATAGTACCTGTTTTCAAAGTTAGATAATTTCTATTTATATATATATATATATATATACTTTTTTTTTTTTGAGACAAGTCACTTTCTTGCTCTCAGTAGAGCTCCATAGTGTCCCAGCTCACAGCAATCTCAAACTCTTGGGCTCAAGTGATCTCTTGCTTCAGCTTCCCTAGTAGCTGGGACTACAGGTACCCGCCACAATGCCCAGCTATTTTGAGAGACGGGGTCTTGAACCCATGAGCTCAGGCGATCCACCTGCAGAGTGCTAGGATTACAGGTATGAGCCACCGTACCTGGCAAGGTTAGGCAATTTCTAACTGAGGAGCAATATACCAATCTCAGCTCCAAAGATAAGGATCAGCTGTGGTTAGCTACTTTGTTTTATCTCTGTTCCACCAATTTACCACTCTCCTCCCACCCTTATTTGGAAGAAAATCCCACAGGATGATTCATTCCCAAGTGTTTCAGTACAAAAGGTAAAAGGACTTTTAAAACAAACACAGTATTATATGAAAGTTAACAGTAATGCAGTAAGTATTGCCCTGTCAGGGTCTAGATTTCCCTGTAACCCTAATAATTGCTTTTTTAATTGGTTTGTTCCAAGTCCATACATGTTGCATTGGCTTTAATCGGGTTTCTTCGACTTTTTTTACTTGTAATCCCTTTGAAGAAATTGGGTAATGTCCTGAGGAATTTTCCATGTTCCGGGTTTGTTCATTATAACCCTATATTGTCACTAAAACACAGTTTTCTGTCCTGTGTTTTGTAAACTGGTGGATCTTGAGGCTTGATCAGTTTCAGATTTAATTTTCTTACTCACCTGAAATTTAGAAGTCAGGAGACCCAGAATATGTTCTTCTGGAACTGGCACTAGACTGCTGCCTCATTCCCAGCCAACTCCGGTTTCCCACTTCTTAATCCGTTGATACTTGTACCCAGCAGCCCTCTGCATTCCCTTTTGTCTTTTCTGTCTCCCATGTTTATTGCCCCACTATAGCCATGTAAATAACATTGTTTAGTATTGATGATAATGATTAAAAAAAAAAAAATGAAATCCTGGTTCTTTTTTTTTGAGACAGAGTCTCATTTTGTCGCCCTCGGTAGAGTGCCATGGCGTCATAGCTCACAGCAACATCATAGCTCATAGCAACCTCAAACTCTCAAGCAATTCTCTTGTCTCAACCTCTGCGGTATTTGGGACTACAGGTGCCCACCACAACATCCAGCTATTTTCAGAGACGAAATCTTTGGCTCAGGCTGGTCTCGAATTTGTGAGCTCAGGCAACCTACCCATCTCAGCCTTCCAGAGTGCTGGATTACAGGAGTGAGCCACTGTGCCTGGCTGAAATCCTAGTTCTTAAAGTCCTTTCATGTTGTGGTCTATTATGTTTGTCCTTTACAATTGGTATCTTAAACCTAAAGGACTAGTGAAATTCTTAACCATCTTGTTTTAAAGTGAACATAAAAATGACTACTTCTCAATGGTGACAGTTCTTAGTTTTATTCTTTTTTTTTTTTTTTTCTGAGACAGAGTCTCAAGCTGTCACCCTGGATAGAGTGCTATGGCATTACAGCTCACAGCAACCTCCAATTCCTGGGCTCAAGCGAGTCTCCTGCCTCTGCCTCCCAAGTAGCTGGGACTACAGGCGCCCGCCACAACGCCCGGCCATTTTTTGGTTGCAGCTGTCATTGTTGTTTGGCGGG
>CAUYON010078203.1:0-34845 GCA_963573935.1 Arctocebus calabarensis | reverse complement strand
AAATGATTTTTTTTTTTTTTGAGACAGAGCCTCAAGCTCTCACCCTGGATAGAGTGCTGTGGCTTCACAGCTCACAGCAACCTCCAATTCCTGGGCTCAAGCGAGTCTCTTGCCTCTGCCTCCCAAGTAGCTGGGACTACAAGCGCCTGCCACAATGCCTGGCCATTTTTTGGTTGCAGCCGTCATTGTTGCTTGGCGGGCCCAGCCTGGATTCGTACCCGCCAGCTCAGGTGTACGTGGCTGGTGCCTTAGCCCGCTGAGCCACAGGCGCTGAGCCGATTAAATTAATTTTTGAAAGAAGTTCAAAGCACAGTGTTCTTTTACTCTTCTTTTTGGTCAATGTAAGTGTGCTGTGGAAGTTTAGGTTCAAGGATGCCATGAATAAAAAAGGTTGAAAAACACGGCTCTAGACAAAATTACTTTTCCTTTAATTAAAACCATTCTCATATCCTTCTTATCACCTCTGTCATACCATAAAACGCACCTTGCTTTTCTCATACATTCTGTATACAGAATTGTTTCTCTTATATTGAGTGTTTTTATTTATATGTATTAATTAATTTGAACTCCTAATAACCCTAATTTCCATTAAAATTCTGGTGTTTTCCAGGATATTGTGGTCATTACCAGAATGTAGTTTTGGTTTTTGTTAACTGCAAGTTGTGGGGTGTACAGGCTTCTAAGACGGGCTTCCAGGCTTCGTTTTGGAGCTCTGAAGCAGAGGGATGCCATTTTCTGTGTCATGTGTCATACTTTCTTGATGTGTGAGGAACCCTCTCACACACAGGCACACATCTGGTGTCAGTAGTGCGTTCGGAGCATCTAGTAGGAGAAAATGGTATTTTTTTTCTTTCTAGTCAAACACTATAACAGATTCACAGATTCCAGGAATTATAATGTGCACATCTTTGAGGAGGGAGAAGTCACTCTGCCAACCACAGGAGCTAACTCTGATTTTATTTTTTACATTCCTTTATTTCTTTATTTGGAGACAGAGTTTCACTATATCACCCTCGGTACAGTGCTGTGGCATCACAGCTCACAATAATCTCAAACTCTTAGGCTTAAGAGATTCTCTTGCCTCAGCCTCCCAAGTTGCTGGGACTACCGGTGCCAGATGCCTGGCTATGTTTTGGTTGCAGTTGTCACTGTTGTTTAGCTGGCCCGGGCCAGATTCGAACCTGCCAGCCTCAGTGTATGTGGCCGGTGCCATAACCACCGTGCAGTGGGTGCTGAGCCTTAATTCTGATTTTAAAAGTGCTATGGGTCAAACAAAACACATCTCCATGCGGATGGCATCCACGGATACTCTTATTTCGGTCTGGTGTCTAGAGTCTACTGCCCAAGGGTAATGTGGGCTCAGCCCAAGCTTTAGTAATGCTGCCTCCTGTATCAGATTATAATAAAAATAAGATAATAGGCTGGGCGCAGTGGGTCATACCTGTAATCCTAGCACTCTGGGGGGTCAAGGTGGGTGGATTGCCTGAGCTCAGGAGTTTGAGACCTGTCAGGGGTCATTGTGCACCAGTCCCGACCTGGTTTGAAAGCTGACTGGGAAACGATGCTCAGAAAAAATACTCTGTGCCAGTTTAAAACATAAAGTCTGACAATGCCTAGAGAAGGTTTATGTTATCTCAGGTGGAGCAGTAAACCGAGAAAATGCAGCAATTTTTTGGCTTCTTCAGAAGGCTTTTATTTTTTTCCTAACAGAGGTGCATGTGAAAAATGCCAAAATGCCAAAAGATAGTGTTGAAAGAATCCCAAGCTCCCGGGGAAGATTGGATAGAAACAGAGGCTGGGTAAAAGGTAGGATGTTACTAACAAAATAGCTGATGGGTATCTAGAAAAAGGGGAGGGAAAAACCAGTTCTATCCCTGCAGGGGAAGCAAGCCAGGTTCCTAATCTGACTACACATTGGAAGTGCAAAGAACTGAGCCCCTCCTATGTGTTGACTCTCAGGCACAGGGTAGTCTGGCCAGCCCAGGGCCTACTGGCTCTTTTCATCTTCCTGGGTCTTGAGGAGCCCCGGCAGGGGGGGATCATGTGTCTGCTGTGCTTTCCCTGGCGTGAGGCCGGTGCCTGGCTGCGAAGTCAACCTATCTATCCCCCTCAGAGAATCCCCCAACTAAAAATAGAAAAACCAGCTGGACCTCCTGGCAGGTTCCTGTAGTCCCAGCTACTCAGAGTCTGAGGCAGGAGAATCACTTGAGCCCAAGAGTTTAAGGTTGCTGTGAGCTATGATGTACAGCACTCTACCCAGTGAGACAGAGTATGTCTCAAAAACAAAACAAAACATATATATAGTACAATGCCTGCCAAATAGGAAATACACAATAAAAATGAGCTGTAATTCCTTTTTGGAGACCGTACCTAACATGCAGTAAAATCCCTCAGCCCAAGCTGCATCTGAACGTGCCCAGCAGATACACTGTCGGTAAGAGTCCAGTGAGCCCTCAACCAGCCTGTTTCCTTAGGCAGGAGCCTCTGGGAAGACCACTGAAGGCTGGATACCAGGACTTGTGTCTTTCCAGTTCAGACCCCAGGAAGGGCTGGGAACCCCTGAGAAACCATCCCAGGGATGTGCAGGGCCCCCGTGCAGACCTAACATGTGCGTCCAGCACTGAGCAGAGGACCTGCTAAGTCTGCACAGCAGGGAAGGACACCTGAGACCCTGACTGTGGTCAAAAGGAAATCTGTGTCAGGTCCCCACAGATGCAGTGACTCAGGCAGGGGTACCTGAAGGGTCTGTGCTATTTCTAAATTACATTAAATCTGAAAACATTCACATTTTTTTCACATAAGATGACCTACAACCTGTAAATAATACCATTATGTCATAAAACATTGTTTAGCCCCCCCTTATCTGAATGTATTCATATATTCAGTGTATGAAGGCTCTTTTTGATTTTCATCAAAAGTTAAGTGATATGCCAGTTTTAAAATATCTGTCAGAAATGGGTGATTTCTTCTCTGCTTTCACCACTGGCAGACTCCATGCTAAAATTTCGATCTTCTAGCAACTGGAGGGGCACGTGTACATTCTTAGTAGTAATCTTACCCCTAGCTTTATTTTGTCTTATTCTTTTTATGTCCTCCCATCTGCTTAGATGTTTTAAATTTTAATTTTATAATTGTAATATGTGGCTTTTTTATCACCCCCAATCCTCTCTTGAACAAGATAGGGAATAAATCTTAGAATATTATTATAAAAAGGCATGCTGTTTAGTGATAATCACTGAAGGGTTTTCATCAAAAGTAAGTACTCAGTACTTAATTAGAACCAGTAGATTAGCCTAAATGCTCACATGAGAGAAAAACTCAATAATCAAGTCAGGGGAGCGAGGGGTTAGTAGATTCCCACCCAGTGGGCACACTGCATGGGTATATGGCACACTTCCTGGGTGAACAGGGACAACTACAACTCAGACTTTAACCTGACAAAAGCAAACTATGTAACCAAATCAGATGTACCCCCATATTAATCTGAAAAAAAGCAAAGTACCAGTTTTCCAATGTCTTTATTCACAAATCAGTATAATATTGGTTAGTTTGACTGCACCTATATAACACAGATTATGAAAAGTATCATATTTACTACACGAAAGTTATTTTGTATAAATGAATCACTGAATATGCAATTCCTGCAATAATAACTCAGTGGATCCGACTCTGCCCTTTGAATGAGCAATTTTACACAGTTTTCCTAAAATGTATTGACTTGGGTATAGTTTCTCGTTACCTTGTTCTGTGATCCAAGGTTTAAGAAAAAAAAGTTTTTGGAAATCAGCAATTAGAACCAGGCCTCACCAGGATTGAGGAGAGGCAAGAATGGTAAAAAGGACACTGGATAAGACGCGTAGAAGTCTCTACCACCGTGCCTGCCGTATGCTTGACTTCGGAGCAGCAGGCACTCAAGGTCAAGTGTGGAGCCGTATGTATCTATATCCTGTCACGTCTCAAATGCCCACAACTCCTACGCTGAGCAGGAAATGGGGTCAAGGGGCATGCTGGAGAGGGCAGAAGAGTCAGTCCCAACAATTAAACTAGATGAACATTTCTACGTTTCCAACACCAAGGATTAACTTCTAAAATACAAGCATCTAGCAAGAAGCTATAGAATGAACCATGAACTGAAACGTGCGTGCAATATAGTCAAGGAATTGCTCTGCTTACACATCTCATCTCATTTATCCCTAATTTTAAAGTAATTCATTCTCTTGTTGGGTATGCAAGTGAGCAGTGGAGAAAGTGGTGCATCTGCAATCCCTGAAATTAGAAAAAAGAGAAAAGAAAATTAAAATAATCACAAGGGCATGGATTTGAGTCAGTTGAAAAATGGCCAAGATGAGATGGTGGTGATGGACCCCCCCCACCCCCCACACCACTGAAGCACAGGGCAGAATATGCAACACAGGACCTGATGGGGTTGCCATGGGGGACCACCAAGGGAATCAGTCAACAGAGGATGGACTGGAGGATGTTGTTGATTTTTCTAGCTTGTAAATAAGGTGACCACTCACCGGCTGGTGCTAAGGATTTCAATGCTTCTAAAAGATGTGGGCTAGAGAACTTTATTAGGCACCGGAGGGGTTCTTCCCTCTCAGCCAAGATGCTTCCATTTAAGTCGCTTTTGAACTTCGTTTCAAGCTGTCATCAAATACACACACACACACACACATTTTTTGTTTTTTTTGAGGGAGGGAGGGAAGAAAGGAAGAAGAGAGGGAAACAAATATATTTATAAAAGACTGGTAAAATATGAAATCAGATTACATATTTCATTTTTTTTTTCTGCTAATCTCACTTTAATTCTGTCTTCAAGAAATAGAGGGATTAATGGGGTAGGGACCATTTGATTTGTTACCTGCAAACATAGATTTGTTTAATTTAAGGATATTAAACAACATCCAACACAATAAACGGGCCAGCAACCATGGAGCCTGACTCCTGAGATGCTGAGTGTTGGTTCTGCCTTACAGGCTCTTTACAGGTGAGGGAAAATGAGGGCTGTTCTTTTTTTTTTTTTTTGGCAGTTTTTGGCCAGGGCCAGGTTTGAACCTGCCACCTCCGGTATATGGGCCCGGCGCCACTCCTTTGAGCTACGGCCGCTGCCTGAGAGCTGTCTTTTGTAATCTGTCATTTCACTGTAAAAATACCGCATCTTTTGAGTCACGGTTAAGATTTATTTTTAACTTCTTATGGAAGATTTTAAGTCTATACAAAAATATGGAGCACAGTCTGAGTTCCATATGCACACTGTCCAGCTGAAATAGTTACCACCTTGTGGCCAGACTTGTTTCACGCGTTCCTCTGCCTCCCATCTCCTGCTGCACATCCCCACTGGATTATTTTGAAGTCAATTCAAGAGACCAATACATTCTCCCTGTAAATATTTCAGTATGTGTCGAAGTGACATGAGAGGACTCTATTATTAGCCTACCTAACACAATTCCTTAATATCTGTTTTCAAATATCCCAGTACCAGTACTTCAACAGGTACTTGGCTCTGAGATTCTAAGTTGCATTTTTTTTTTTTTTTTCCTTAAAGTGATGCCTAAGATTTAGAGGCAATCGGCTGAGATATTTGGTGGAAGGGTAATGTCTGCAACTAATTCAAATGGTTCAAAATAAAAAGAAAAAGCAAATGTGGCAAAATGTTAACTGGTGAAGTGATGTGAAGAGAAATGGATGTTTACTGTAATCTTGCAAGTTTTCTCTGAAGGTCTAAGATTAGTATTTTTTGGAGACAGGGTCTTGCTCTGTACTCCAGGCTAAAGTGCAGTAGTACAATGATGGCTTACAGCTCAAATGATCCTCCCACCTCAGCCTACCCAGTCCCTACCCAGGGACTACAGAGATGCACCACCATGCCCAGCTAATTGTTTTCCTTTTTTGTAGAGATAGGATCTCACTATGTTGCCCAGGCTGGTCTCGAACTCCTGGCCTCAAGCAATAGTCCCAGCTTGGCTTCCCTTGACATTTTTCAAAATAGAAAAGGTAGGGAAAAATTAAAGGGATGAATAAATGTGTACCTTGACTTCCAGAGTAAACCCATTCTAAGATGTGTGTACAGGGAAGTTTGTGAATCTTCCATATCGTAGTCCAGTGGCTCTGCAGCTTTAGTGCACAGAAGCAGCTTGAGGGCTGGTGAAAACAGATTGCTGGGCACCATGTTCCCTGCTCCAGTAGGACGAGGGTGAGGCCAACAATCTCCATTTCTTTTTTTTTTTTTTTTTTTGAGACAGAGCCTCAAGCTGTCACCCTGGATAGAGTGTCATGGCATTACAGCTCACAGCAACCTCCAATTCCTGGGCTCAAGCGAGTCTCCTGCCTCTGCCTCCCAAGTAGCTGGGACCACAGGCGCCCGCCACAACGCCCGGCCATTTTTGTTTGGGTTGCAGCCGTCATTGTTGGTTGGCAGGCCCAGGCTGGATTTGAACCCACCAGCTCAGGTTTACATGGCTGGCGCCTTAGCCCACTGAGCCACAGGCGCCGAGCCCAATCTGCATTTCTTATGGATTCCCAAGTGATAGTGCTAGTGCTAGTGCAGGGACTACATTCTGAGAACCACTGTCCTATATTAAAAGCTGCTGAAACGACTGGGGTTAAAAATCTGCCATTAGGGAAACCAACTTGAAAGATATCAATCAATTTCTACCACTAAAAACCAAATTAAACCAAACAGGCTTTAGACCAAAGGGAGCAGATCAATAGCAGATTGAAAGTGTGGCCTAGAGCTGTAGGAAGGATGAACAGAAGGAATTTTACTGGAAGGTGTGTGGGGGAGTAAGGTGCTATGAGTATGCGCACAGACTCAAGATTAGGATTATGATGCTATGAACCTCAAGTTTTTCTAGTAGTGGCAATGGGCTTGCGTTTGATACCTATAACCCCTACCTGGCCTTCCTGGTAGGCAAAGAACTATGTAGTACTATCTAGGTTACTGGTTTTCCTCCATGTGGTAACAAGACTTATTTATTCTTTTCTTCAACAAGTATTTATGAACACCTACTATGTGCCAAGTACTGTGTTAGGTGTGGATAGGCTAGAAAGGAATAACCTGTAATTTTTTTCCTCTTAAATATATAGATCACAGCAAGTTAGACATTATTACGTTAATGTGTAAGATAAAAAGGCAGCCACACAATTTGGGAACCAAAAGATCTTGTTTTTCAACAAGGAAACTCTAAAGAGGTCTACCTAACTTAAAAGTTATATAAATTTGTATAAAACTGAAGTGATAAATGAAAAAGGAACAGTTTCTTAGATTTGTTTTCCACTTAGGGCTTTTGTTTGTTGTTTTTTAAATGCCAATAACTTGCAGTTAATGTTTACTGTCATGTCCTACCTTATACTGTGCAAATTCTAGTTGTGGTTGAGGATAGTCTCCAAAAGTTTCTAGGGTTATTCTTTGGACTTTCTCTTTTTCTGTTGTGTTTTCATGAATGATCCTTGGATCCACTATAGGTAGAAAATTTAAAACAGACAAAAAACACAATACAATACAATAAAATAGACATTAGGAATATATTTATCCTTAAAATTATCCTCCTTTTATTCCTAACCTTTCAAACTGTTTATATAATTAAAACATAATGGTAACTGTTTCTTCTCTTGTAATAGTTTCTTATTGCAGAAAAGTTGGAAAGTAGGAACTGGTAAAAGAGAAAATAAAAATCACCCATTATTCTAACACCCAGAGATAAGTACTATTAACATTTCAGTATATTTCTATCTAGTTGTTATAGCAGTCAGTAAAACTAAAGATGCATATATGTAAGTATAAACATATATATTTTTAAGAGATGGGGTATCTCATTGTGTTGCCAAGGCTGGACTTGAACTTCCTGGCCTCACAAGCTATCCTCCTGCCTCAGCCTAACAACAGTTAGTATGTGCCACCAGGCCTGGCTAACTTTTCTTATTTTTTGTAGAGATGGGTACTTGCTATGTTGCTCGGGCAGGTTTTATTTTTATGTCTCACTATGTTGCTCAGGTTGGTTGTATTTTTTTTTTTATTATTTTATTATTTTTCTTTTAGAGATAGAGTCTCACTTTGTTGCCCTTGGTACAGTGGTGTAGCATACAGCTCATAGCAACCTCCAGCTCTTGGGCTTAGGGGCCTGCCACAACGCCTGGCTATTTTTTTGTTGCAATTTGGCTGGGGCCAGGTTCGAACCTGCCACCCTCAATATATGGGGATGGCACCCTACTCACTGAGCCACAGGCGCTGCCCAAGTTGGTTGTATTTTTTTTTTTTTTTAATAATTTTATTGAATCATAATTATGTAGTTGGTTGTATTTTTAAACTGGGATCATACACACAATTTTGTAAATTTTGTATCCTGCTTTCTAATTTTTTATGTATGATTTTTAAAACTTACTGAATTTTTTTAGCTTCAAGTCATGCATCTAATTTTTTTTTTTTTTGAGGCAGAGTCTTGCTCTGTCACTTAGGCTGTAGTGGCATGATCATAGCTCACCGTAGCATTGAATTCCTGGGCTCAAGCATTCGTCTTGCCTTAGCCTTTTTAGAAGGGGGGAACTATAGGTGCATGTTCCTATGCCTGGCTAAGTTTTAGAAACATTTTAAAAAGTTTTTTGTAGAGACTGGGTTATGTTGTATAAGCTGGTCTTGAACTCCTGGCCACAAGTGATGCTCCCACCGCCCCAAAGCCCAAAGTGCTGGTATGACTGGTGTGAGCCACTGTGCCTGGCCCTGCTTTCTTTAACATGCAATCAATGGCAGTTGATATGCTATAGGAAAATCATAAAAATATTTAGTTCATAACAGCTATGCTATTTCATTTTATTGCCCCCTAGTAGGGGATAGGAAACTTTTCATTTTTTACAAGTTTTATTGTACCATACAATTTTATGAGCTTTCTGATTCACTTCAGTAGTTCTGTACTCTTTTCTCGTTTTTGTTGGTTTTTTTAATTTAATCATGACTGTGTACATTTATGGAGTCCAGTTTGCTGATGTGCTATATCTAGAGAGTGAGTCCTGTCTTCTTTGAGTAACAGTACAGTCACAATCCTGCTTGTTCAAGTTATCTAGCACATGAAGAGCAAGGGATCCAGATGCAGACGCCTGGACTTCACTTCTGGCTCTGCCACGCCCTCGCTGTGTGACCTTGCCTACAAAGTTACTTAACTTCCCTGAAACCCAATTTTCTGATGAATAAGGTTTATTCATGGGACTACTGTGATGATTCTGGAAATTAATTATATAAACATCTTAGCATGGTGATTGGCACATAAATGCTCCACAACTATTAGCTAATTTTTGCTGTTATTGTATTGTTTACTGTTCTAGTAAATTCTAAAGGAAACCTATGGTACCTTAGCTTTCTTCTTTCAACAGATATTTAATTTTCAATTTTTTTTATTTTTTGAGATAGTCTTACTTTATTGCCCAGGCTAGAGTACCATGGCTTCAGCCTAACTCATAGCAACCTCGAACTCCTGGGCTCAAATAATCCTCCTGCCTCAGTCTCCCGAATAGCTGGGACTATAGATGCCTACCGCGATACCCACCTAATTTTTTCTATTTTTAGTAGAGATGGGGTCTTGCTTTGCTTAGGATGGTCTCAAACTTCTGACCTCAAGGCATCCTCCTGCCTCGGCTTCCCAGAATGCTAGGATTATAAGCCTGAGCCACCATACCCACCCTTAATTTTGAATTTTTCTTAAAGCAGTAAATAGTTTTAAATTAGGATCCTAGTACATATGTGTTTTGCTGAAATTTAGAAGGGCATAATGTACTTCTAACATTCGTTTTATATTTTATATTAAGACACACATACTGTTTATATCCAGCCCAAGGCTTCTTTCTTGGAGAGGTGTCACAGAGTAGTGAGTTTCAAAGTTCTAGGGGAAAAAAAAAAAAAAGAAAGAAAAAAGTGAATGTTTTACTGATTTAGTAAATCTTGAAGTATAGGTGTTAACTGGTTTTAGTATGGTAAGTATGCCAAATCTGTATTGTTTTTCCAATAAAGAGAAATTTGAGTTGTATCCTGGCTGAGTTGGGTTTTTCTCTAGAGCAGGATATTAACAGGAGACTGCTGGACCTGAACCATAGCTGTTTTGTTTGGGGAATTCTCTACTTTTTGTGTTTTTCTTTTTTGGAGACAGCATCTCACTACGTCACCCTCAGTAGAGTGCCGTGTTATCACAGCTCACAGCAACCTCAAACTCTTGGGCTTTTTTTTTTGATTTTGATTCTCTTGCCTCAGTCTCCCAAGTAACTGGGACTACAGGTGCCTGCCACAATGCCTGGCTATTTTTTGGTTGTAGTTGTCATTGTTATTTGGCAGGCCCAGGCTGGGTTCAAACCTGCCAGGCCCGGTGTATGTGGCTGGTGTCCTAACCCCCGAGCTACAGGTGCCAAGCCAGAACTCTCTACTTGGTTATCATAAAAATGGATCTGGAAGAAGTATAGGTGGTGAGTGCAAAAGCTAGAGGAATCAAAGGCAGTGTTTGAATGTGGACTTTCAGCTTTACAACTCTGTCATTTTAACCATAAAAAACTCACTGAGATTTCTTTTGGGATAGTAACTTTCCTACTATCTGTCTGAATCTTTTGAACCCCTTCTCTCACTTTTCCCCACTGAAGCCTTTGTTTTCATAATTAAGTGCTTGACAATGTGAATTTTCCTAGAAGAGCAACTGTCATATTATAGCAGAACAGTTTCTATTAATTTGGTGGGAGGAGGTGACTAGGGGAGCAAATTATTATCTAACTTCTTTTTTTGAGACAGAGCCTCAAGCTGTCACCCTGGATAGAGTGCCGTGGCATCACAGCTCATAGCAACCTCCAATTCCTGGGCTCGAGCAAGTCTCCTGCCTCTGCCTCTGAAGTAGCTGTGACTACAGGCGCTTGCCACAATGCCCGGCCATTTTTTGGTTGCAGCCGACATTGTTGTTTGGCGGGCCAGGGCTGGATTCTAACCTGCCAGCTCAGGTGTACGTGGCTGGTACCTTAGCCCGTTGAGCCACAGGCGCCGAGCCCAATTATCTAACTTCTTAATGGTAGATTCTTTTTTCCTTAAAGAGGGACTGGCAAAGAGCCATCTTCTTTCTACTTAGAACAGATGAAAATACTTACGTATAACATCTCTAAGGACTCAGAGATACACACAGAGCATTAACAATCAAGAGTCTGAACGTGCAAATAGACATTAGCTATACAGAGGAAAAAACCCCTCTCACTCTAATCTCACTCTGTCACCCTGGGTAGAGTGCCGTGGTGTCACAGCTCACAGCAACCTCAAACTCTTGGGCTCAAGCCATCCTCTTGCCTCAGCCTCCCAAGTAGCTGGGACCACAGGAGCCTGTCACAAAGCCTGGCTAATTTTTCTATTTTTAGTAGAAAAGGGTCTCACTCTTGTTCAAGTTGGTCTTGAACTCCTGAGCTCAAGCAATCCTCCTGTCTAGGCCTCCCAGAGTGCTGGGATTACAGGTGTGAGCCACCACACCTGGCCAAGACCGATCCATTCCTGTCATTACAGAGGGATAATACATTCAAATATTTGAACAAATAAATAAATTGTGGGACTTAATAAACTAATGCTCTCCCCTTTAATTCTAACTGCTGTATCACCTGCTTGACTGATGGAACAAAATAATTCATTGTACTTCTCTACTGCAGAATAGACTAATATATTTAGCTTCAAAACATAGTGCCAAGTTATTCTAATGATAAATACTAAATGGAATAGCTAACTTGGAACTGCAATCTGTAACATGGACTCCAGTGACTAATGAGTAGTATAAAACACAACACAGTTAGATAAAGGTAATATTGGAAACTTGTTTCAGTTCATGTTCACTCACTGAAAGCTTTTTCCCAACAATACCTAAAGTGATCTCCTTCTGTTGGAGGTGGAATTTCTCACCTGCTGGCTTCTCACTCCTGTGTAAAAGAGAAAGGAAGATTTAACTTGAAAGAGAGTCACTGATCGGCTCACCTGATTATACTGCTTAAAAACCATAGCCTTAAGAGAGTCCAGATATCGGCTTCTCAGGTCCATTTTCACAATCTGGTGGTGTTTGCTAGCAATCATCAGTGCCTGGAAATGAAAATTAAAGACTATTACTAGGATTTCTGTCTGTGTTTATAGTATTAAATATTTGTCAAAGTAAAATGTAGGAGCTGCAATCAGTGAATAGTTTCCACTTAAGTGTGAAAAGAAATCCAGAAAAATTTAATTTTATAGGCTGTTACTCAGCTTCAAAACCAAAAACATGGTTAAAGACATTAAGTCTCAGCTGGGCATAGTGGCACAGGCCTGTAGTCCCACCTATCAGGAGGCTGAGGCAAGAGGATCATTTGAGCCCAAGAGTTTCAGGTTTGCTGTGAGCTATGACACCACCCAGGGTGACGGAGTGAAACTGTCTCCAAAAAAAAAAGGCATTTAGTCTCATAAATGTAGTGTTTTGTACCTTTTTTAGAAAAATGATTCTGTTTCAAGTTAGGAGTTACAATAAATCAAGTTTCAAGTTCAGATTTAGGAATAAACAATTAATACTCAAAATGATACTGTTTTAGAATACTAGTCATCTAAAAATAGAATGAAACTTATCATACAAATATGCAGTATGTATATACCCTTTAGGCCTAATAATGAAGAAAAATGTGTATGTTAATGTGATTTATAAAAGCTTCCTATTATTTGGGAAACAAATTAAAATTAGAACACTGAAACAGAATTACTAGAATAAGGTCTTTACCTGGATCTAGAGAATACAGGTAAGTTTGCCATAACACAGTAGAAATTAACATTACCTTTGTTTAAACGACCTGTGGCAGCGTGTACTCAGCTGGTGGTAAGTGGATGAAAGACACTGTGTGTTATGGAGGAAGACACCCCAAATGTAAGGAAGTGGTGTGAAGTGTGAAGGGGACAGAGAAGTGAGCAGCAGTCTTTGTGACATTTCAGTAAACCACCAAGGAACTAAACGACAAGCGAATACCCGGAGGGACCCTACAGCTCACCTGGTTCCAACCCAGCAGTGTCTGGCTCTATTTGACACAGGAGTACACAGATGACAAACCAGGGTGGCAGAGGTGCCCCACAAGTAGTGAAGTGCTAGCTCTGGAACCAATTTAAGGTGCCACTGTGACTGTGAGTGTTAACAGTGACAACAGCAGTCGCCAGGCCAATTTAAGGATGGCTTATTTGGGGGAAAGCAGCCTGGGACACCAAAGAGAGAACCATGAAAGGAGAGGCAGGCTCTGGGCAGTGGCTGGATGTTTCTTTTTTTGGCACAGGGGACAGAGTCTCACTCTATTGTCCTGGGTAGAGTGCCTGAGCGTCAGCCTAGCTCACAGCTACCTCAAACTCCTGGGCTCAAGCAATCAATCCTCTTGCCTTAAGCCCCTAAGTAGCTGGGACCACAGGCATGTGCCACATGCTCGGCTAGTGGATGCACTTTTTAGATTAAGCATGCATTACTTATAGATTAAAAGACAATAAAGAACGGTTACAAACTAGATAGTATCTTATACCACATCCCAATTGCAGATAACAACATTCCCTGCTTCTTATTTTAGGAGAGTAAGAATTAAAAATTAAACATAATATTCTGTATCAAATGTTTATTGAGCAGTTTAAATCTACATATACCTTTCAGATGTGGGTAATCAAATATTATAGTTTATAATAATTTGTTCATACCTGCCCCAGAAGGGGTACATTGCGCTTTAAAGTGGAGACAGAAGCAAAGGCATAAGGAGTCTGGGAATGGTACACCACGTAAGTGGGTCTGTACTGGTTTGGCTTTGTGTACTGCGTTCCCCAGGCGATGCGAATCCAGACTGCGTTGTCCTCAGTGTCTCGGAAGCTGACTGTCACCTTATAAAAAAAAGATTTACGTTTTCTAATTAATATTTCATTGTGGCACCAATCTTTTTTCTTTTTTTTTGAGACCAGGTCTTGCTCTGTTGCCTGTGTTAAGAGTGTAGTGATGTCATCATAGCTCACAACAGCTTCAAACTCCTGGGCTCAAGTGATCCTCCTGTCTCAGCCTCTTGAGTAGCTGGGATTGCAAGTGTGTGTCACCATGCTTAGCTAATTTTTTTGCAAGTTTTATACAGAATCTTGCTACATTGCCTAGGGTAGTCCTAAACTTTTGAGCTCAAGTGATCTTTCTGCCTCAGCCTCCTCGAGTGCTTGAATTATAGGAGTGAGCTACTGTGCCAGGTCAGAAAATTCTTTTTAAGAAGCGCCATCAGAGACTGGGCACGGTGGCTCACACCTGTAATCCCAGCACTCTGAGAAGCTGAGGTGGGTGCATAGCCTGAGCTCAGGAGTTGAGACCAGCCTGAGCAAGAGTGATACCCCGGTCTCTTAAAATATCATGCATTGTGGTGGACACCTGTAGTCCTAACTACTGGGGAGGCTGACACAAGAGGATCACAGGAGATTGAGGTTGCTGTGAGCTAGACTGACGCCATGGCACTCTACTAAGGGTGAAAGTGAGACTCTTGTCTCAAAAAACAAACAAACAACCAAAAAAGAGCAGCTACAAGCGGGGTATGACATCAAAATTTTTCAATAATTGCTTGGGCTTATGCTGAAAACTGTTCCTTCTCTTGTAAGAGCTCATGCAGTGAGGCAGCCTTACAAATGAGATATGTTTTATAATGAAGCCTTCTTAGCATTTGGTACAGACCTAGCATGCACTATAAAGTTTAACAGTAAGACTTCTATGTAGTAATTAGCTTAAAAATATACTAACACCAATGCTTTTATGCAGTTAGCTCAGAGGCTAAAAATTACTTTAAAGGATTATGTGGTGAGAATATAGGAAGCTTTATTTAATTTTGTTTCCATTTCATGAAATACAGGACTTCAAAACTTTTAAATAAGATTGCCAGTTGGTCTGGAATTTAATAGCCTGGTCCTAGATTATCAGCTCACCCATGATTCACCTTCCCCTTGGAGCTATGACCTTGCAAAGGAGGAACTTGAGGCAGGTGCATATGGCTTGCCCATGTCTCTTTACTCCAGAAAAAGTGGCTTGTTACAGTGGTGGCTGCCACCAGCAAACCCTGCTGACTTTTTATCTAGCTGCTTTTCCAAATTCCTTTGGTGGCGCAGAGCCAGAGGACTCTCCAGTCTGGAGCGTGGAGGTACAGTGCTGTCTGATTTTCCCCAGCAGGCAGCACAGTGCTTGGGTTCATTAGGTGCTCAGTGGGCCTCTACTGGCCTGAATGAAGGTCTTATTCTGAATAGCTTCTTTGTTTCACATTATAAACACAAATACAAGCAAAATGACAATAAAATTAAGGCTGCTTCAGAGCTGCGCTGACCATTACTGAAACCACTCATGGCTATTAACTTAAATCCATTAAAGTTTGATAGGATTAAAAATTCAGCTGCTCAGTCACAGTGAGTGCCTAGTAGCCACATGTGGCTGCTAGTTAGCATATCGGACAGTGCTGACTAAGAACATGTCCAATTGGGTGCAGTGGCTCAAACCTGTAATCCCAGCACTTTGGGAGGCTGAGGCAGAACTACTTGAGGCAAAGAGTTTGAGACCCACCTGAGCAACATAGTTAGGCCCTGTCTCTACAAAAAAATTAGCTGGGTCTGGTGGTGTATAGCTGTACTTCCAGCTACTCAGGAGACTGAGGAAGGAGGATCACTTGAGCCTCAGAAAGTGAGGTTACAGTGACTATGACTGGGCCACTGTGTTCTAGCCTTGGTGACAGAGAACTTCTCTCTCTAAAAAAAAAAAAAGAGTATGTCCATAATGCATTAGTGCTTTTGAGAAAGAAGGATCAGGTCCTGAATGGACAGATGAGAAAGGAGGGGAAATTTGTATAATTTTTAGTGTATGTCTTTGATATGGTATAGAACAGTATGGAATATTACATGTACTCATTGAACTTCTTACAGTTAAAAACACCAAGATAGTAGCAAATTTTAAGTCCACAGATGTCATTAACTTGAATTTCATGTAAATTAAGGTGAATATTATACTTACATTTTTTAATGCTCTCTGCAGAATTTTCTTAAATGAACTTTTGAATTGTTTCATATCAAAAAGGTTCACTTCTTCATCTGTCAAAGTGGGAAAACAAAGAAATATTAAGGGAACTAAACTGGTCATTAATGATAAAAACATTTGTAAAGATACTGAAGCTAAAAAAAAAACAAAACAAGATACTGACGCTAAGCATTTTATATAATTCCAGAGTAATAGTTGTTAAGTCACACAAGTGCTGCTAGGACCTCTGACACTGCACTACCAAATATATTTTTGATTTTCCATAAATGAGTCACAAATAATCACCTCCTTTTGAAAGACAACAGATTTAAGGGGGACATACTGTTATTCATTTTTAAACTGCCAAAATGTCAAATACAAGTATTCAATTCAAGATAGAAAATATTACCTGGTCCTTTACTCAACTGAAAAACATCCCAAATTTTCTGGTGCCGATGAACTTGAGTATCTGAGAGAGGCAAGCAGGGCTCACTACTTAGTGTGATATCATAGAACTTTGAAGCAATGTACTTATAACTAGATCTTTTTAATAATAATATAAAACTGAGGAAGATAACAGTAATTTATAAATTAGATTGTACAGATTGTTATTCAAAATACAAACTTTAAATGGATTACGTTTACTTCCTACAAATAAAACAAACCATCACTGCTTGATTCACCTGACCTAGATGACACAGTGGAGCTGCAGCATTTACTCTGGTCAGTCGGCCCCTGAGTCTGCTCCATAATGACAGGGACTGCTGAGTTCCATGTGACCGACAGTTCTGTCCTCGGTCCTTTGCCTGGAGCCTCTTGGAGCTCCTTCCAGACCTCATTCTGCTGTCCACTCAGAATGGCCCACCCTGTTCACCCCTGCCTGGTCACCCTGCCTTTTTCCTGTCAAGGGAACAGGATACATTATATATTCTGATATTCATCTGTATATTGCTCTAATTAGATTCTTATGTATTTATTTATTTTTATTTTAGTTTTAGCAGGCCCAGGCTGGGTTCGAAGTCACCACCCCTGCTACATGGGGCTGGTGCTCTAACCACTGAGCAACAGGTATCTCCCCCCCCCCCAATTAGATTCTTATTGAAATGAGGGCCTGTCCACCACTGTCTAAATTTGACTGCCTGGCACGGATTAGCACTCAGTCTATGTTTGGCAAATGAATGAATGAATAAAAGTATGACATAGAAGATACCCTTCAGGAGTTATAAGCTTGAAAATACCTTTGAGCAGAAATGGCCCTAGAAAGTTAGCAAGTTCAATGCTATGCTCCATACTTCTGGCTTATAGCTGTCCCTGAATAATGTAAATACAAATCAGCAAAACTTACAAATGATGTCTAAAATGGCTGCGTCATTGAGACTTGCATGCTTTTCCTGAAAGAGAGGGTAAGTTCTTTAGTAACCGTGGTGATACCCCAGTTAAAGCACATTTAGGACAGGTGAGAACACACTATGCGCACACTCGCAGTGACATGCTGACATCCTGTCTAACATCTGTGTTCTTCTGTTAACCAGCAGATATATCTTCTGATTCAAGTCTCAGTCCAGGCACTCATAATCATACTCCCACAATTTATTACTCATTTATTGGGTTTTAAAATAAACTTTATTGAGGTATAGTGATCATATATTAAACTGCACATAAAGTGTACAATTTGGTTAAGTTTTGACTTGCAGATACAGCCATGAAACAGTCACCACACAGTGACCAGTCCCTCCAAATTATCGAATGCCTCTTTCGTATTCCCCTTCCCAACCTTCTCTGTCCTCATTTCTTTTTTTTTATTTATTTTTATTTTTTTATTTTTTTTTTTGAGACAGAGCCTCAAGCTGTTGCCCTGGGTAGAGTGCTGTGGCATCACAGCTCACAGCAACCTCCAATTCCTGGGCTCAAGCGAGTCTCTTGTCTCCACCTCCCAAGTAGCTGGGACGACAGGTGCCCACCACAACCCCTGGCCATTTTTTGGTTGCAGCCATCATTGTTGTTTGGCGGGCCCGGGGGCTGGATTCGAACCCGCCAGCTCAGGTGTACGTGGTGTGGGGCCTTAGCCCGTTAAGCCACAGGCGCTGAGTCTGTCCTCATTTCTTTCCCTCCCAACCCTTGGTCCTGAGGCTACCAATGATCTCCTTTCTCTGTCACTACCGATTTGTTTGCATTTTCTAGAGTTTCATAGGATTGTTAAGTAAGTATATACTCTCTTTTTTGCGGGGTGAGGATCAGGTTTCCTTTACTAAGCATAATTATTTTGATATTAATCTATGATTTTGCATCTGTGGATAGTTCATTCTTTTTTATTGCTGAGTAGTAATCCATTGTATGGATATATCACAATTTGCTTACACATTTACCTGCTGATGGACATTTGGATTGTTTCCAGTTTGGGGCTATAATGAATAATATTGCTGTGACCATTAGAGTACAACTTTGTGTGGACCTGTCTTCATTTCTCTTGGGTAAATGCGTAGAAGGAGAATAGGCTGAATCACATGGTTAACTTTTACTAAATTCCTGCAGGAGAGCTCCTATCTCTCCACATCCCAGTGACTACTAATTATGATCAATCTTTTAAATTTTAGTCATTCTATTAAGTGCGTTAGAGACCTTATTGAGGCTTTAATTTGCATTTTCTCTAATAACTAATGATTTTGAGCATCTTCTCTTTTTCTTGTTTTTTTTTTTTGCAGTTTTGGCCAGGGCCAGGGTCCAACCTGCCACCCCCAGTATATGGGGCTGGTGCCCTACACTTGAGCCACAGGTGCCGCCCTGAGCATCTTTTCTTAAGTTCATTTGCCATCCTATATACATTTTTCGAGGAAGTGTGTGTTTAATCAAACCCTTTGCCCATTTTTAAAGATGAGTTGTTTTCTAATTATTAGCAATTGAGTATTATTTCTACAGTCTAGATATAAATTCTTTATCAATGACTTAGAAATAGTTTCTACCAATCTGTAGCTTTTCATTCTCTTAATAGTAGTTTTCAAAGAAAAGTAGTTATTCATTTTGATGAAGTACTATTTATCAATTAATGTTTCTTTTCTTTTTTTTTTTTTGAGACAGCATGTCACTATGTTGCCCTGGGTAGAGTGCCATGGCATCACAGCTCACAGCAACCTCAAACTCTTGGGCTTAAGCGATTCTCTTGCCTCAACCTCCCGAGTAGCTGGGACTACAGGTGCCCGCCACAACGCCCGGCTATTTTTTGTTTGCAGTTGTCTTTGTTGTTTAGCAGGCCAGGATAGGGCTCAAACCTGTCAGCTGAGTGTATATGGCTGGCACCCTACCTACTGAGCTATGGACGCTGAGCCTAATGTTTCTTTTATAGATGGTGTTTTCAGTGGTGTATCTAATCTAGTTCAAGGTCACTAAGATTTTTTCCTGTTTTCTTTTACATGTTTTCTAGTTTCAGGTATGACACTTGGGTCCTGGATCCATTTTGAATTAATTTTTTTATATGGTGTGGGGATGGATTAGTTCATTTTTTATAATATGAGTGTCTAATTACAGCACCACTTGTTGAAATGGTAATCCCTTCTTCGCAGAATTGCTTTTTGTAGCTTTATAAAAAATCAGCCAAATGGCGGCACCTGTGGCTCAAAGGAGTAGGGGCCTGGCCCCATATACTGGGGATGGCGGGTTCAAACCCAGCCATGGTCAAAAACTGAAAAAAAAAAAAAGATCAGTCAACCATATATATGTGGATCTATTTTTTATTTTATTTTATTTTATTTATTTCTTTTTCTATTTTTGTTGTTGTTGTTGTTGCAGTTTGGCTGGGGCTAGGTTTGAACCCACCACCGTTGGTATATGGGGTCAGTGCCCTACTCACTGAGCCACAGGCACCGCCCATGTGGATCTATTTTTAGACCATATCCTATTGGTTCAATCTATTTGTCTGTCTGTTTGCCAACACCTTTTGAATGGGTCCCCCAAAGGAATCCCCAGTTCAACAGTTTAGAGGTGGTACCTTTAAGAGGTGATGAGCTCTTTAGGACTCTGCCCTCATGAGCATATTAATGCCGTTATCATGACAGTGGGTTCCTGACAAAAGGATGAATGAGTTCAGCCCCCTTCTACTGGTTTGCACACGTGGTTGTGCTTATTCATACGTGCGCACACGTGCTCTCTTGTCATGTTACGATGCCACAGGAATGTCCTCGCCAGATGTAGGCCTCTTGACCTTAGACTTCTCAGCCTCTAGAACCATAAGAAATACATTTCGGCTCGGTGCCTGTAGTTCAGCATCTGGGGCACCAGCCACATACACTGGGGCTAAGGGTTTGAACACAGCCGGGGCCTGCCAAACAATGAGACCTACAACCAAAAAATAGCTGGGCATTGTGGCAGGCGCCTGTAGTCCCAGCTACTTGGGAGGCTGAGGCAAGAGAATCGCTTAAGCCCAAGAGGTGGAGGTTGCTGTGAGCTGTGACGTCACGGCACTCTACTGAGGGAGACATAGTAAGACTGTCTCAAAAAAAAAGAAATACATTTATACATTTATAAATAACCAGTCTGTGGTGTTATCCATTGCAGCAATACATAAAGTACTAAGACACCCGTTTTTTAGTGTGTCTTAAACGGGTGACTCTCTGTCACTTTGGGTAGAGTGCTGTGGCCACATTGCTCACAGCATCCTTAAACTCATGGGCTCAAGCCATCTCCTTGCCTCAGCCTTCAGAGTAGCTGGCAGTATACATGTCTGCCACAATGCCTGGCTGGTTTTTCTATTTTTATTTATTTATTTATTTTTTGAAACTGTTGCCCTCAGTCCCTTCAGCTGGGACTATAGGCGCCTGCCACAATGCCTGGTTATTTTTTGGTTGTAGTTGTCATTGTTGTTTGGCAGGCCTGGGCTGGGTTGGAACCCGCCAGGTCCGGTGTTTATGTGGCTGGCACCCTAGCTGCTGAGCTACAGACACAGAGCCGATTTTTCTATTTTTGGTAGAGAAGTGGTCTTGCTCTTGCTTAGGCTGGTCTCAAACTCATGACCTCAAGCAACAGACCTACCTCTGCCTTTTCGGGTGCTTGGATTACAGGTATGAGCCAATCTGGCTACCAAGACACCTGTCTTGATGATGCTGGCTTTGTAAGTCATTTTGAATTTAGGTAGTCTTAGCTCTCTAACTTTTATCTTTTTCAAACTTATTTTAATTATTATGGGCCTTTCACATTTACACATAAATTTCATAATCAATCTAGAGAAAACTGAGATCTTAACATCAAGACTTCTGATCTATGAACACCGTCTCTCCATTTATTTAGGTCTTTAATTTCTCTAAGCAGTGTTTGTAGGTTCATTATACAGTTTTTGTACATCTTTTTTTTTTGTAGAAACAGAGTCTTACTTTCTCACTCTCGGTAGAGTGCTATGGCGTCACACAGCTCACAGCAACCTCCAACTCCTGGTCTTAGGCTATTCTCTTGCCTCAGCCTCCTGATAGCTGGGACCACAGGTGCCCACTGCAACGTCTGGCTAGTTTTTTTTTTGTTGCATTTCAGCAGGGGCTGGGTTTGAACCCGCCACCCTCGGTATATGGGGCTGGCGCCTTACTGACTGAGCCACAGTAAGTAATGCCGCCCGGTTTTGTACATCTTTTGATAGCTGTATGTCTAAGCATTTCATACTTTTTGATGCTAGCTGAATTCTACATATATAGTGTGTGTATATATCTGCATATACATATAATAGATATAGTGAATGCCAAAAAATGTATACACATTTTAAGAAGTGAAAAAACTGTATTAAAATTGTATTTTTCTTTATGTATTAAAATTGTAATACTTGATACGTACCAATAATAAAAGATGAATACATTACATTGAATACCTCTTATAATTATAGAAGGCAAACATGACTTGAGTATTACAAATTTATTAGTTTTTTTCTTTCTAAAAATGTGTAGACATTTTTTAAATGTAGACATGTATGAAAATTTTATAAAACATACATTTTTGTAAGTTGCAGTATTATTTATGTATGCCTCCTTATTGTTTATTATTTTCTCAGTATAAACTTCTAGAAGTGGAATTGCTAGGTCAAAAAGTTTAGGCTCCCAGGTAGCTGGAACTATAGGTGCCCGCCACAGTGCCTGGATATTTTTTAGAGACAGGGTCTCACTACTGCTCAGGTTGGTCTTGAACTCGTGAGCTCTGGTAATCCACCCACCTCAGCCTCTCAAGTGCTAGGATTACACTTGTGAGCCACTGTGCCTGGCTATTTACATTTATGTTTTTATTTTTGAGATAAAGTGGTACTCTGTTTCCTGGGATACAGTGCCATGGACTCAGTCTAGCTCATAGCAACCTTGAACTCCTGTCCTCAAGCGATCCTTCTGCCTCACTCTCTCAAGTAGCTGGGAGTACAGGTGTCTGCCATAACACCCCGCTGGTTTTTCTACTTTTGAGTAGAGATGGGATCTCGGTCTTGCTCGAGCTGGTCTTAAACTCCTGAGCTCAAGCAATCCTCCCATCTCAGCCTCCCATAGTGCTAGGATTACAGGCATGAGCCACCATGTCAGGCCAAAAAGTATATTTATTTAAAAGTGAATAAGGCAAGGCTACCGTGTAACATGAAAATTCTTTGTACTATACTTACAACTTTTCTGAGAGTCTGAAAACATTTCAAGACAAAAAACAAATAAGTAAATACGTGTGAAAGAAAAAGTAACTCTTTCCTTACAACTTTGCCAACATATCTAGGTATTATCTTTTCATCTTTGATAACTGGCTAGGTTAAAAAAATAAGAAGAGGGCGGTGCCTGTGGCTCAGCAAGTAGGGTGCTGGCCCCATACACCGAGGGCTGCGGGTTCAAACCCGGCCCTGGCCGAACTGCATCAAAAATTAGCCGGGTGCTGTGGCGGGTGCCTGTGGTCCCAGCTACTTGGGAGGCTGAGGGACTAAGCCCAGGAGTTGGAGGTTGCTGTGAGCTGTGACTCCACCGAGAGCAATAGAGTGAGACTCTGTCTCTACAAAAAAAAAAAAATACTGCTCATTATTTTAATTTGCATTTTTTTTTCTCTTATTCACTTTTTCCTTCTTACTGATTTGTAACCATTCCTTGTTAAGTTGGAAAAGCCAATTAAAAATTAGCTACAGTACAGAAATACACAGACCTCATCACTTCACAAATAGTTTAGCAGCTGCCTTAAATCCCTTTTGGACTAAACAATAGAAAAAAGACAACCACAAAGGGTTTGCATGTTTTTGAAGACTAATCGCTTTTAACATATTACCTCACACAGCAGAGCTAAGTGCTGAACGATAGATTCCTTTCTCTCCCGGAAATTTACGGTCTGCAATTGATTTTCTGACAAAAAATCCCAGGCTTTTAGGATTGTTGTCATTTCAGTCAAGGGGATTTTCAAGAGGGTCCTCTTGATAAACTCGGCAAGCGCTTCATCCATTTCTTTGGCCCTTTAATAAAAACAAAAACAGCATAACAAGGTATTAACCAAATACAGACTTTTCCAGGATGTTTTTAGGTGGGATTTTGATTGGTCGGTCAAACACCCAAATGTTTACCTTTTCTCAGCCACTCTGTAAACAGTTTTGGCATGAAGATTTAATTATTTTCTCCTTAAGTTGTGTGGTTAAGTATGTTTTCAAGTGTTAAAAATTAGTGCTGGCTCAGTATCTGTAGCTCAGTGTTTAGGGCATCAGCCACATACACAAGGCAGATGGGTTCAAACCTGGCTCCAGCCTGCTAAACAACAATGACAACTGCAACAAAAATATAGCTGGACGTTGTGGTGGGCTCCTGTAGTCCTAGCTACTTGGGATGCTGAGACAAGAGAACTGCTGAAGCCCAAGAGTTTGAGGTTGCTGTGAGCTGTGACACCACAGCATTCTACCAAGGATGACATAGGGAGACTCTGTCTCAAAAAAACAAAAAAAACTAGTGCTATCTTTCCTCTTCTAGCTAAAGTATTTTTATCTTTCGATGGCAATGAGTATAAATCATTCATTCATTCACTTATTCATGTAACTAATTACTGAGCACCTATGCATGCCAGGCATTCTTCTAGGCACTGGGGATCAGTATGTCTTTGCCAAAAAGGCAAAAATCCATTTCAGTATGGAGCATCCACTCTTGTGGGTAGAGAGAGACAAGAGGAAAATCATAAAATATGCTAAAAGTGAGAAGTGCTGTGGAGAAATTGGAATAGTGCTAGGCAGGCAGAGAGTAAGGTGAGGGGGTGGTTGGAGAGAGTAGGCCTCATAGAGAAAGTGACATTTGAGGCGATCCTTGAAGTACAGGGAGGGAGTCATGTGGTAGAAAGTTTCCAAGCAGACTGAACGAGGTGCCTTAAGCCTGTAATCCTAGCACTCTGGGAGGTGGGAGGATCGTTCAAGCTCAGGAGCTTGAGAGCAGCCTGAGCAAGGGACCCCCCCGCACTAAAAATAGACAAACTAGCTGGGTGTTGTGTCGGGTGCCTGTAGTTTCAGCTATTTGGATGGCTGAAGCAGGGGGATCACTTCAGCCCAGGAGTTTGAGGTTACTGTGAGCTATGATGACACCACTGCACTCTACAGTGAGATTCTGTCTTTAAAAAAAAAGAGAGAAAAGTTTCCCAGGAGGGGGAATAGCAAGTGCAAAAGCCTTGAGGTGAGAGCCTGCCTGGGGTCTTCAGAGAACTGGGAGGCAGCGGCCTCCAATGAAGGAGGAGAAAGAAAGACAAGGAATAGAGGAGGAGGTGAGGTCAGATACAAAGGGGGCCCCTGAGGGCCACTGCAAGGGCTATAGCTTTTACTCTGGCAAGTGTTGAGCAGAGGTGAAAATACACTCCTGCTTGGGTTTTCTTTTTTTTCTCTTTTCTTGGCCCTGTTGAAATGTGACCACTTACGTTTTCAATTATAGTCAATCCTGTACTGAGAACACAGTCTGAGGAGGCAAGTGTGGAAGCTGGAGGCCAGTGGGGAGGTCACTGCAATAATGCAGGGAGAAGGTGGGGCCAAATGGAGGGTGAGCAGAGGTTGGGTTTGGGTATGCTTTGGAGTTCACAGGATTTCTTGATGGATTTCATTCTTCTCTTGGCTGTGAGACCAAGAGAAGAATGAAAAATGAAACCAAGCTTTTAATCAGACACCTCAAAAGATGAAGTTGCTATTAGCTGAGATGGCCAAGATTGTGAGTGGGGTTAAAAGTAAGCTCAAGATCTCTGTAATTTTGATCTTGATTTGATCTGTAATTTGATACTATAAATGTTAAGATAACTGTGAAATTCCATGTGGCGATACTTAATCAACAACTGGACTTATGAATCCAAAGGACCTTTCCTGCCTCATGCTTAAAGGTGAGATTCTTAAATTGTCTGAAAGATCTTGAGCCCCAAATCTGATGTGACTCCCGCAGCAAAAGGCAAGGACAGTAATTTCCAGGAGCTTGACCTAGGGGCCATATTAAAGCTGTGGCATAGGAAAGAGAGATTCTGAGCCCTTTTTTTTTTTTTGTAGAGACAAAGTCTCACTTTATCACCGTAGAGTGCTGTGGCATCACACAGCTCACAGCAACCTCCAACTCCTAGACCTAGGCGATTATCTTGCCTCAGCCTCCTAAGTAGCTGGGACCACAGGCGCCCACAACACCTGGCTATTTTTCCGTTTTTGCAGTTCGCCCAGGCCAGGTTTGAACCCACCACCTTCGAGGCCGGTGCCTACTCGATGAGCCACAGGCGCTGCCCCCCCCCCCCCTTTTTGAGACAGAGTCTCACTTTATCACCCTTGGCAGACTGCTGTGGCATCATAGGTCACAACAACCTCAAACTCTTAGGCTTAAGTGATTCTCTTGCTTCAGCCTCCTGAGTAGCTGGGATTACATAGGTGCCTGCCACAGCACCTGGCTATGTTTAGAAATGGGGTCTCACTCTTGCTCAGGCTGGTCTCAAACCGGTGAGCTCAGGTAATCCACCCACCTCAGCCTCCCAGAGATCTAGGAATACAGGCCTGAGCCACTGTGCCCAGTGGTTCTGAGCACTTGTATTTCTCTCCTCAGGACAGTTGTGGGCCAAGGGTGACAGCTATTATTAACTCTGCTACCTCATGTGGGGTACTGCTGGGCATCTGTCTTTCTCTTTTAATATAGAACATAAAAACCTAGTAAATGTGACTTCTAAACAGGGTTATCTGTAGACTTTAGCTTTCTTTGATAACCTATCTTCTAGGAAGGTACACATAGGCCTTAATGTCCATGTTTAAGACAGAAGGCAGGAGGCAGGAGGCAGGCTGTCAATCTCCACTGCTGCCATCACAATTCTGAGTTTTCTATGGACTACCAGAATATCTCCCTGAATGTACCTTATTTCTGTCATCTCAAGTATTTGTTAAACACTGAACATAAATTATCATTGCTCACTTTTGAAAAAGATATGGGTAGATGATTATACTTTAAAAATATACAATTTGTAAAACAATTGTAAAACAAAAATAAAGAGGAATGACTAAGTTGTTTAGGAACCTGGAGAAAAATAATTAATTAAAATCGTAGAAAAGACTCAGGATCAGGAAAATGGAGTCTGATTTGTTTCCTTGTCCAGGGTTAAGTGTAAAATCTTCCCCATGGTCTCCAAGGCCCTGTGTTGTCTGGCGCTTGCTTCCCTCTCCTTCACTTTCTGACCTGGTCCAGCTACACTGGCCGCTTAGCCCTATAAAAAAAAAAAAAAAAAGATGTTTGGAGGAGGGTCATCTAGAAAGTTCTTCCTTCACATACTCATTTGTGACTTCTTGTAATTCTGGTCTTAGCTAGCTGAGATAGCTCCTCTTCAGAGACTTATTTTCACTCCAATCAAACTACTCCCCCACCTTCCAGTCTTTGCAGAACTATCTGAAGTGGAACTCCTTTTCCCCAGCATAACAGCTTGTCACTCCAGTGAAAAGTCTAGAAAGCTCGCGAACTTAATAGACTATTGTGGAACGAATGACTACATACTCTTAAGCAGTACGCTGGGGAGATAACCCAGGAAGCATTAAAACTCCACAGTGAGCCACCAAACCAACACTTCCTATCGCACTTGGAACTGGGGTAGCTGATAAAATGAAGAATGCTGGGCCTTTACCAAGCTAAACAGAGGGAGAATGCATGCAGGTGGAGTGTCCTCAAGCTTGCCGTTAATAACGTTTCCCCGGGACTAACTTTCCTTATTCTTCCCAGCGCTTTAGTGCCTGCAGAGTAGGTTCTCAAGACAAGCTTGACAAAAAAGGGCCTGCAGACGTACACCGCTGGGAGCGGCACCAGGTCCGTAAGGAGTAAGGCGACAGGTACAGGGACGAAAAATGAAGGACGCCGAGATGAGATCGCGGACAAAACAAAACCCCAACTCTGGAGCAAGGTAGCAACCGGTAGCTCGGCTAGCGGCGCAGCCCGTCACGTGACTCCGAAGCACGCTCTGCATCCCACGCTTCTACGGAAGGCTCGGCCCCGCCCCACAGCGACGGAAGTGACGTCACGGCCGCGCTAGCGTCACCGCCCGCTCTCATTCCAACCTCCTTCTAGATCCCCGCCTCCAACCCGAAAGCTAGCTTCTTTCCCGAGCCCTAGGACACGCCGCAGTGGTGAAAAAGGCGCCCCAGAGGCCTGCGACTTGGCTTCTTCAAGGCTCCCGCACCCGTCCGGGGCCCGATCCTGTACCAAGGACTCTCTTACCGGCCCACATCTCCAGCCGTCCCAATCCTCAGCCGCAGTTCCCGCCCGCCGCGCCTTCAAAGCCGCCAATTGCAGTTCCCATCCCCGTCAGGCTCCGCCCGCCAGAGCTCAAACTTTGGGCTGTATCTGGCACATGGGGGGCCGCCTGGGAGGAACGACAGCAGTGAACCTCGCTCTGGCCCCGCGTCACTCCTCTTAGTAGGGAAGATTGTTTCAGTGAAGTTTAGTCTCAGTTAAGAAATTTGGCTTGTTGGTTCGGCCTGTTGCGTAGGCACTGCCCTGCCTCGGAGCACGCGCGGCCCACCCCCCCTACGGTGCCCGAAAATGGGCGCGCCCAAGCCGGGCGGCGCCTGCGCCTCAGGTGCGGCGGGGGCGGGCCGGCCGTGAGCACGCCAGGGCGTCCGCCGCCTGTGCTGCCCGCTGTTCCGGCCTCCGGGGCCGCCGGCTGTCGGCGACGACGTTTCCGCTGTGGACCACTTCAGCGTTCCCGGTGTGGTCGCGAGTCGGGTGAGTCTGAGGGGCGGTCCGGTGTCCTTCCTCCTGTTCCCTGAGGGCGCGCGCCCCGCGGGGCCACGTCCTGCGGGGCTGCCCGCTGTCCGCCGTCCCTCCGGGACCGGGACCGAGGCAGGGCCGGCCCCCGCGGCCTCATTCCGACAGCGCTGCAGCTGGACTGCCGCGTCTGGAAACTTGCTGGGGTGGCTGGGGTGCGTGTTGAGGGCTCTGCCCTCCGGTGTTCGGCGGGGACGGGCGGTGGTTGAGGGAGGCTTTGCTCACTCGCGGTTGGGTCCGGTCGGCCACTCAGCCTGGTGACCTTGGGCGGCTCCTCGGCTCTCTGAGCCTTGGCTTTCTCGCTGTAGGGGGGTACCTGTCGCATCGGCCTCACTTAACACACTTGGAGGCGCTGAGCGCTCAGGAAAATGTCTTGTTATTGCTCATGTAGGAAATGAGAATTTGCGTGTAGAGAGTGCGGGTCCGTTACCGCTTATCTCAGCTTCAGTGAAAGTTGTCTCTCATCCGTGTTGGGACGCCAGAGTCCTCCAAGATCTCCATTAGCCCACTTTGCAAGGAAAGTGGACGTTCCGCTCTCGGGTTTAAAAACTTGTGACCTGTGTTTGTGTTTTCACAGAAGGGATTTTATGTAGAATCGTTCAGTAAGTTTTGGAAACCTTTATAAAGCTTTATATGCTTGAAGTTTGCAGTGGCAAAGGAATTCTGTCGCAATGCCTTTTGTATTGCCTATACGTGCAAGCTTTTGCATTCGTTAATTTAAAATGAGCCTCTTTCCATCCTTTTTTTACTGTACTGGAATCTGAACTAATTCTCAGTCTCTGCTTATCATGAATTCAACATTCAGCAAGCATTTATTGGGCATTTATGATGTGCATTTACAAGAGTACTCATTCACTAGCCTGTGCATTCTTTGAAGTATATTTTGATATTTTTCTTTGAAATTCACTTGACATGGCAGAGTACTGAGTACCTAATGAGTATACCAGTAAATGTTTATTCAAGGAAAACTACAACGTGGGCCTATTCCTTTAGAAAACTTACTCAATGGCAATTGTTTAGATGTGGTCACTTTGTGTTGGGGTAAGTAGAAGCGGGTAGGGTTGGCAATCCCTGTTATGTCTGCTACCTCTGCTGTGATAATGGTTCATAGTTTGAAAAAGTTGAAAAATACTAATTTAATTGACATCAGGGCCTTCTGAATGTAGGCTTTTAAAAGCGCGTTAGAAAGCATAAAGTGTTAGTTTACAGGGTTTTAATGAGAACCGATTCTTCAGACTTAACAGACTCTTTTGGCCTTATTTTTTGCTTATTTTAAAGCAACATTAGAAATTGCTAGTGTAGGCTCGGCCCCTGTGGCTCAAGCAACTAAGGCACCAGCACATACACTTGATCTGGTGGGTTCGAATCCAGTCCTGGCTGCCAAACAACGACACCGCCGGTAATCCCAGCTACTTGGGCAGGAGAATTGCTTGAACTTAGGAGTTGGAGGTTGCTGTGAGCTGTGATGTGACGGCACTCTACCCCGGGTGACAGCTTGGGGCTCTGCCCCCCCCCCCAAAAAAAAGCAATTGCTACTGTAGTGTTAATTTCTTCCTGTGCAGGCACACAGTAGCAAAATCTTTCTAAAGAAGAACCAAGTGGCATTAAAATACGTGTACAAGGTTCTGCCCTGTGATTACAGATCTGCCAGAATGTGTTATCTGCCGGAATGCTTACTCATTTATGCTACAGTGAACATTAATATATTGCTTGCTCTTGATTTATTTATTTTCTAAAATTCTGCCACCTGGTGGTTGAAATCTGCTACCATACTCAATAGAGAGATTTTACCTGGGAGTTGGTAGACTAAGGTGAGGGAATGAATGAAGTTAGAGTAATTGTTACACCTTCAGTGAGAGTACCCTGCTGCTTTTACCCTCCCCCTCAAGTCCCAAGAAAAAGTTAAACTTGTTTTGTGAGGGGCGTTTTAGCCAGATATCAAAACATCACATTTTCACAGTTGAAAAAATTTTAAAGTGTTTCAGTGGACTGTTTTGGTACCGTGTGCACGCTTGGGGAAGTGGATGTGGCTGGCAGAGGAGTGAGGTGCCGTAATCATGACACGCGTACCTTTTCAATGTTTTCTTTTCTTCTCTTTTCTTTCTTTCTTTATTTTATTATTATTTTTTGTTGAGACGGAATATCACTTTGTCACCCTGGGAAGAGTGGTGTTATGTCTAGCTCACAGCAACCTCATGCTCTTGGGCTGAAGAGATTCTCTTGCCACAGCCTCCTAAGTAGCTGGAACATATAGGTGCCCACACCTCTTGCTCAGACTAGTCTCAAACTCCTGAGCTCAAGGGATCCTCCCGCCTTGGCCTCCCAGAGTGTTAGGATTATAGGCGTGAGCCGTTTGCCACTTGCCATAGCAAGTATTTTTCCTTTGCATATACATTTTATTTTGGGGCGTAGCTTAAAATAATTTAATTGTGATCTAGATTAGAGAAGAAAGTTAAGAATGCACTGCAAGAACTTATTCTATGACGGCATTAATTGATGACGCCACTCTCTCAGACAAGTTAGAACTGCAGGTAACTCAGCTTCACACAACTGCCTGCCTCACTGTTGGCCATCCAATAAGATAACATCCGCCTTTTGCAACTTCAACCCTTTGATTTCCAGTTCATTTTTCTGAGAGAAAATGTTTCTGTCATTCAAAGGACCTTGTCAGTGGCAGGCAAAGAAAATTGGAACTTGGCTGCATTTTCATTTTTCATTTCAGGTAAATTCTTGGTGCAACAGCTTGATGAATGATCTTCAGCCATAAGTTGAAGTTTGAAATAGTAGCTGTACTGCAATTTTCTGGAATTATTTGTTCAGACTTTTAATTTGTTGGTAGTGAGAGGTGGATTGAAGTTAGAATTTCTCAGAACTTTATTTTAACACCTTTATTGACGCATAATTTATATACTGTAAAATTCAGTCATTGTAAGTGAATTCAGTAATTTTAGTAAATTTGTGGTGTTAATGCAACCATTACCACAATTCAGGGTTTTTTTTTGTTGTTTTTGGAGACAAAGTCTCACTCTGTTACTCTGGGTACAGTGCCATGGCATCATCACAGCTCACAGCAACCTCAAAGTCTTGGGCCCAAGAGATTCTCTTGCCTCAGCCTCCCCAGTAGCTGGGACTACAGGCACCTGCCACAGGGTCTGGCGAGTTTTTCTATTTTTAGTAGAGACAGGTGGGAAGAGGGTGTCTCACCCTTGCTTAGGCTGGTCTCGAACTCCTGAGCTCAAGCAATCCACCTGCCTGGGCCTCCCACACTGTTAGGATTATAAGCATGAGTCACTGCTCCTGGCCCACGGTTCAGTTTTAGACCATTTTCATCACCCCAAAAGGTTTCTTTTTGTCCACTTGCAAATTAACCAACATCTTCACCTTTCAGTTCTAAGCAACCAATGATCTGCTTTTTGTTTCTATAAATTTTCCCTTTCCAGACATTTTATATAATAGTCTTCTGCATCGGACTTTTTGTATAAGGTTTTTGAGGTTTATCCATGTGGAAACATGCATTTGTAATTCTTTCCTTTTAATTGCTAAATAGTATTACATTGCATAGATTAACCTATTTTGTTTATCAGTTTGGTTTGTCCGTTTATCCCAATATCTTAAATTTGGACAGTTTCCAGTATTGGCTAGTAGGAATATTCCTTGTGTGAACATTCACTACATGTCTTTGTGTACATTTGTGGTTTCATTGTTCTTGGCTAGATTCCTAGGAGTGCAACTGCTGGGTCAGGTGGTTTGTTTGTTTTTAGCGCACTAAGAAATTGCTAAATAGTTTTCTATAGTCTTAGTACTATTTGACATCCTCAGTAGCAATATATGAGGTCCAGGGTCTCCATATTCTAAGTCATTTTATTTTGGTGGGTGTGGTGGCATTTTATAGTTTTTTTTTTTTTTTTTTTTTTTTTGTAGAGACAGAGTCTCACTTTATCGCCCTGGGTAGAGTGCCCTGGCGTCACACTGCTCACAACAACCTCCAGCTCTTGGGCTTAAGCGATTCTCTTGCCTCAGCCTTCCTAGTAGCTGGGACTACAGGCGCCTGCCACAGTGCCCAGCTATTTTTTTTGTTTTGCAGTTCGGCTGAGGCCGGGCTTGAACCCGCCACCTTTGGTATATGGGGCCGGCGCCCTACTCGCTGAGCCACAGGAGCCGCCCTTGTTTTTTTTTTTTTTTTTTTGAGACAGAGCTCCAGCTGTCACCTTGGGTAGAGTGCCGTGGCATCACAGCTCACTGCAACCTCCAACTCCTGGGCTCAAGCAATTCTCCTGCCTCTGCCTTCCAAGTAACTGGGACTACAGGTGCCCGCCACACTGCCTGGCTAGTTTTTGGTCATTGTTGTTTGGAGGGCCTGGGGTGGATCTGAACCCGCCAGCTCAGGTGTATGTGGTCGGCACCTTAGCCACTTGAGTCACAGGCACCGAGCTGGTATTTTATAGTTTTAATTTGCATTTCTCTATAATGATGATGAGCATCTTACCTAAGCATAATTAACCTATTCCTGCATTTTTTTTTTTTTTGGCAAACTAGCAATTCAAACTTTTGTCCATTTTTTTGGTCTGTTTGATCTTCCCTGCCCCCATAGGTTTCTCTCTCTGTTACCCAGGCTAGGTAGAGTGCAGTGGCCTGATCATAGCTCACTGTAGCCTTGAACTCCTGGGCGCAAGCAGTTAGTCCTCCTGCCTCAGCCTCCTGAGGAGTAGCTGGATAGAGTGCGGTGGCTTCACAGCTCACAGCAACCTTGAACTCCTGGGCGCAAGCAGTTAGTCCTCCTGCCTCAGCCTCCTGAGGAGTAGCTGGATAGAGTGCGGTGGCATCACAGCTCACAGCAACCTTGAACTCCTGGGCGCAAGCAGTTAGTCCTCCTGCCTCAGCCTCCTGAGGAGTCACCCTGGATAGAGTGCGGTGGCATCACAGCTCACAGCAACCTCCAATTCCTGGGCTCAAGCAAGTCTCCTGCCTCTGTCTGCCAAGTAGCTGGGACTACAGGCGCCCGCCACAACGCTTGGCCATTTTTTGGGGGGGGGGTTGCAGCCGTCATTGTTGTTTGGCGGACCCTTGCTGGATTTGAACCCGCCAGCTCAGGTGTACGTGGCTGGCGCCTTAGCCTGTTGAGCCACAGGCGCCGAGCCTCACCTGGCTAATTTAAAAAAAAATTTTGTAGAGGCAACTCTTAGCCTCAGTGTTCCTCCCACTTCATCCTCCCATAGTGCTGGTATTACAGGTGTGAGTCATGGCACCAAAAATAAATAAAAACAAACAAATGTTATGTTGCTCAACCATCCCCACCATATAGCTCCAACTTTTTGTAAAACCCATTAAACACTAACTCCCCATTCTGCCTCTGTCCATGGCAAATACCATTCTCCTCTGTCTGTGTAATTTTGATTATTTTAAGTACCTCATATAAGTAAGTGCACAGTATTAGTCTTTTTGTGACTGACTTATTTCACTCAGCATGTCATCAAAGTTCATCTCTGTTGTAGCATGTCAGAATTTCCTTCTTTTAAAGGCTGGTTTATGTTAACTTGTGTGTTTGTACCGCCACAGCGCCTATCCATTCTTCTCTGTGGACGTGTGGATTTGCTTCCATGTTTTAGCTATTGTGAATAATATGTTATGAACACAGGCATACAACAAATAACTCTTAAAGATCCAGCTTTCAATTTGGGGGGTATGTAACTAGAATTGGAATTGCTGCGTCATATAGTAATTGTAGTTTTTAATATTTTGAAGACATATATACCATTTTCCATAGTGGAGGTCCCAGTTTACATTCCCACCAGGAGTTCACAGCTTTCCCACTTTCTTCTTATGCTCACAACACTTTCTTTTTTTTCCTTTTTTTTTTGATAGCAGCTGTTCTGAGGGGTGTGGGTTGGTTCCTATGTTTTTATTTTTGAGGCGCTTTTAAAAGATTAAAAAAGTAATTGAGGCTGGGTGTGGTGGCTCACGCCTAATCCTAGCACTCTGGGAAGTTGAGGCGGGTGGATTGCCAGAGCTTAGGAGTTTGAGACCAGCCTGAGCAAGAGTGAGACCCCATCTCTGAAAACAATCTAATGTTGTAGCTGGAGGCTGTAGTCCTAGTTACTGGGAGGCTGAGGCAAGAGGATCACTTGAGCCTGAGTTTCAGGCCATTGTGAGCTATGATGCCATGGCACTCCACCCAGGGTGACAAAGTGAGAATCTAGCTCAAAAAATAAAAAGGAACTAATTGGTTCTTTCTTTGGTGATCATTTTCGAGTTAGAAAGAATTGATTTAAAAAAAAAAGGATAGGTAAAAAGCAATAAATAATTGTAGCAAAAACCTCAAAATACTGTCTTTTCTTTCTTTTTTTTTTTTTTGTAGAGACAGAGTTTCACTTTATCTCCCTCGGCAGAGTGCCATGGTGTCACATAGCTCACAGCAACCTCCAACTCCTAGGCTTAGGCGATTCTCTTGCCTCAGCTGAGTAGCTGGGACTACAGGCACCTACCACAACGCCTGGCTATTTTTCTTTTTTTTGCAGTTTGGCTGGGGTGAGTTTTGAACCAACCACCCTCAGTACATGGGGCCAGCGCTCTACCCACTGAACCACAGGCACTGTCCCCAAAATCTGTCTTGTCTTTGATGAGGCTTGCTAATCTCCCCTGCCTTG